>JAMKCH010015452.1:0-41333 GCA_023653785.1 Ophioderma brevispina
GTTGAAGAGTATTTGAACAATGATAGTTATAAATAGCTCAGCAGGACATCACCAGTTGCTGTGTATGAAAGGCAGGTGGTGGTCAGGGTGTTAAAATAATATGACATTGCTGATCACCAGAAATTACACTCCTTATTGGCATGCATGCATGCATGCATGCACACATGCATGCCAGTGGCGGACCTAAGAGTCAGCAGTGTCAGCAGCTGCTTACAGGGCCCCATAAAATATTGCTCTCAGGGCCCCTTCAGACACCCCCTAATCGCACTAAAGTGGGAAACTGCGTTGCTTCGTGAACTGCTGACAGGACCTTTTTCCTAAAATCGGCCGCTGACGCACGCAGTGCACATGCGCAAGCAATATCACACACACAACATGGATTGATAATTCAGAAATATGTTCATAAAATTTGATGCGATAGCGATTAGAGCATGGGGGAAAAGCAGAGCAATAATTATACATAGTAACTCATAGTTGTGTCCAAAAATGTCTAGATTCGGGTGCTAGTGGGAACCGGGGGGCCTGAGCTGCTTAGTCGAGACCAAAAAGAGGCTGATTTTTACATTTTTTTTGCAAAAAAAAAAAAAAAAAACACTGGAGAGCTTGAGCAGGGATGCCAGTGGTATATTGCATGTGGGAAGGAAAAGGTGCACGAATTGGGCTAAAATGGTCCCAAAATGGGCTGAAAATAAATAAAAGTGCAAAAATTTAGACTAGCAAAGGGAAGGCATCCTTGAGCTCCCCTAAGATTCCGATCTGCTGCACAACTACTGTTCCAATTTGAACTGGAAGCATGAGGAACAGTTGACTTGTGGGATACGATGAGCAAACCGGTCAACTTTCAGGGAGTGGTTTCAATGTGATAAGCATATTACACACAGCTGACATCTTGATTTGAAACCATGGCACCTATATGGTTTCAATTAACCATATCACAGGCCAGCTGCAGATTTGCATTTTGTTTGCTTAGCAGTATTCAGTCACGTACATGTAACACGCTAACAATGCCTTGCCAACTCAGTGCCCCAAGATGCTACCAATTACAGAGGAACTGGGTTCTCCCAACTACATTGTAGCAAAAATAAAATCACACATCCACTTCGACCTCAAGCATGGGTGCCTATTCTTCCAGAAAATCCAAATTTTCCCCAACCCTACAATGATTCTTTTCCCAATTTTAAATGTAATTGCATCTATCTAGTCTTCTTCTTAGCGTATCCACAAGTCATTGGTAATGGCTTGTGGTAGTGTTAGGATTTATTCAACTGAGTGTGTTGATCCGGGGCCGCGTGTATCCATGATACAAGACGCTCCTAACATGATTTTTTTTTTTTTTTTTTTTGTACATGTAACACGCTAACAATGCCTTGCCAACTCAGTGCCCCAAGATGCTACCAATTACAGAGGAACTGGGTTCTCCCAACTACATTGTAGCAAAAATAAAATCACACATCCACTTCGACCTCAAGCATGGGTGCCTATTCTTCCAGAAAATCCAATTTCCCCAGTACCCTTTACCAATGATTTTTTCCCAAAGTTTAATTGTAATTGCAATCTATTCGAGTTTAGTACTGTAGAAGACCGGCCACGTTTCAGGGAATCTTTTCTATTAATTTTATTAATCCTTTATTTATTTTAAAGAAATATCCTCACAAATCAGTCCCAAAGAGTAAAAATATTTCCCTACCAAATAATGGAAGAAATAGATACCCCTGACCATTGTGGTTTGTTTAACAAACTTGTGTTTCCCCCACGTCCTCCTCAAGGTGTACTTTGTGATCTTGGTAACTTTCTTATGTTTGACAATTGACAGTTTAATGAAAATAAAGGGAATTTCCAAAAATTTCAGTGGATTGTGATTATGCACTTTGATGTTATGAACCAACATTTGTATCAAGATATTTTATTTAGTTCCAGTGGTTCAAAAATGATAAAAAAAATTATCATCTCAAGGTAAGATTGAGGATGAAGTAGTTGGGGATGAGGTTGTGGATCATTGATCCCCTTCAAAACACAAAATTACATAACTAAGGAATTTAACAGACGAAAATGAGATCTGCCTATTAAGAATTGGCACATATACATACTGTGCTCATGGCCCAACTTCCAAATGGAATAAAAATGCAAGGGGACTATTGACTAATGAAATGCCCCTTTAATCATACTAAAATAAGCGTCAATTGAGGGGTTGCAGCTTCGAAAGATGATTTCATAAATATAAACCAAACTAACAGTTTGCTCAGCAATTTTAACTCACCAGAAATAAATTTTCTGTTTCACAAAGAAAAAAACTATCCCAAATTTGAAAAAATTTCATAATAAAAAATCTCAGTTACAGCAGATGATAAACTAAAGCAGTTTTGTATTATTATAAAGTTTCAAGTAAATATCACTGTCTTGCTCACCGGACTTCATTCTTACATAAGAATACTATTGAACAGGAATTTTAAATTAATAGAGGCATGGACACTGACTTGTCTTAGTAAGAAGATTAGAAGAGTAGACTTTGTTATTGTTTCTACTTCAACTGATATTTGGAGTGGAGGGTATTTTGCAAAGGGCAAATATATTGATGTGATGGTAAACAGACTATAGCAAACAGTGGCAGATTCACCCCCCCCCCAAGCTTAAAGGGGATGGCCTGATTTAAGTCTATAATTTTTTCATCTTGATAGAAAGAATGGCCTTCACCCCAAAAAAGCCCCATCTGTAAAGTTAGTGCGATATTTCAACCCGTTTTTTTAACAAAGAATAGTGAGAGCTAAACATTGGATATTGTAATACCCATAGTTGTACTGTGTAAAGTTAGATGGTCGACCAAATGGGCATATTTCACTCTTACATCAAACCAAAAATCTTTAGCCAAGAATTTCACAGTTAGATTTCTTATCTGATACAAAATTTGACCACTTCCAGTAAATTCGGGGTCCATGCGGATGAGGCTATTAGCGATCGGAACCATGGACCTTTAAGGGACCCAGTAATCAAGGGGGGGGTGGGAGATTGAGAACACAGCATGGTGAGTCATGTAAAAAAACCTTTTCCATTTTGGAGTTTTAGGGTGTTGTTGCTCGATCCACAAGTCATTGGTAATGGCTTGTGGTGGTGGCAGGATTGTCAGCTAGTGTGTGATACGGGCCGCGTGGTATCATGATACGGAGCTCCTAACATGGCCCGCTATTGAGGCGGGGGGCGGATGCGGAAACAGTCAGGGGTTACACCCTACTCTTATTGACACTGACTGCGAATTACATGTAAAGTGGTGACGCTCTTTAAACGGGACCGACGGCTAACGTCCCCTCAGAAGGACGATGCTTTCATGATTCCATTGCCCAATTCCAAGTTTGAACCATGGAGGAGAGAGGTATCTGTATTTAATCAATAGCTGGTAGAAGAGCAAAATCCAGAATTGATAGTACCCGAAGAAATCCCACCAAGTACCACGACCCCACCGGGATTCTGTTTTGAACCCGGGAATTTGATGGTAAAATTTGCGCCAGAGGCAGCACCCTAACGCTAGGCCACGCTCCCCAGTTTTAGGGTGAATAAAAAGCATAAAAATGTTAGTGCTGGGACTGTGCAATGTGGTAACGTACAGGCGAGCCCAAAAAAATGTTAACAATCGGACTACAGACATTTGTAAGTAACTAAATATGCATTTCTGTAATTGTATTGCTTGAAAAGCTTAACTAAATAATCTTTTATTGCCGTTTATTTAATTTCAATGCGCTATGTAGAACAAAAGATATGTTCGTCAAAAAGGATGAGTACAAATTAGGATGGTCCGATTGCAGTGTTACATTTGTAAATTGTGTGAAATTATTTTGTAAACATAATCAAAATGGGTTATTGATTGTGTTATGGATGTTAATTGAAACCTCTGAAGGATATTGACAATGCCATTATTGACGTTTATTATTCTCGTAAAGTGTGATAATGGGTCGTTAGATCAGATTACTTCGGTTTTTTTTCCAAATAGTTAATCAGTCAGTTCACTTAATTAGCAGCTATTAGCCAGAGAGAGCCCTCACCTCGCGCTCAAAATACCAAGAATGTTAAACCAAAACAAATTAAACCAAACAATCGGACACTTCTTTGTTGGATTCCCAAGAAAAATATGATTCTATAGCAGACTAAACAACAAAAAACACGAAAGTAAACAAAAAGAAAGAGAAAACTCTGATAATAAGCCTACATAGGACTAATAAAGCAGGCAGAATTGGAATAAAGACCAACCAGTGGCAGGCCTACAGATCCACAACCAGAATAGCAAGAACTCAGGCCAACATTCTCTTTTAGAAGAGCAGTGGTGGTAGATCCAATGATGAACGTTGGTAAAAACTGTGGCAGGAAATCTCGAGGGCGTCTTTAATAGAAAACCACTGCAAAAATCTATTTTGTTGTCTTTTTAAGGATGGAAAGAAGACAGGCTATGAAGCCAAGTGGATTACTGTTGCAGCATGTATTCCAAGTGTTCTAAGGCAGAAATCGGACAAGTTGATTTTCCCATCGCATATTGAGAAGCCGATCTTGTGTTTATGGATCGGATGGAATGAAAATAAATGGCATATTAAAGCATATTTTATTGGCTTTAAGAGGATACCAAACATGTAGGACCCGTGCGTACCGTTCTTTTTATCAAAATGTGTCAATTCCAGTGTACATTTTTTGGGACAGCCTGTACTGTATATATCTAATCTGGATGGAAGGACTACCAAAGTTAGTAAAAAAGAGGGACAGCGGTCCCAAGAAGGTCGTTCGATTATTGTGGTCTAAGAAAAAAGTATAGAGCAATATAATGACCCTAAGTGGGACCCCCTGAATTACTATTGGACCTTCTCATCTGTGGTACCCTACATAAGCCCCTTCCTCTTTGTCTCATGTATAAGCTACCAAGTATCAACTGTGGCCATCATTGCGGCTAAAAAGCTAAACATTTACAAAAAATTGTATTACCAAATGCACTTGTAAGCTATGACCCCAAGGGACCTGAAATGACCTTTGATCTCTTCATCATTACCCCAATAAGCCCCTTGGTGATCAATGTATAACATACCAAGTATGAATTGATATACCAGTGCACAAAAGCTAGACAAAATTTTAACAAAGGGTATACACATGCCAAGATAGACCCCAAGGACCCTGAAGACCTTGGCCATCTGCATTGGTTACCCACATAAGACTCACAGTCTCAATGTAGAAGCATACAAGTATGACCTTGTCAGATAGCTCACTGCACTAAAAAGCAAACATTTAACCAAAAAGTGTAGGCTATCCAAAAAGTTTGAAACAAACTGACAAACATACAAAATCATGCTGTATAAGGTATTCCAATTTCATTGGACGACCTAAAACTTTATTTATAAAATTATACAGGGGACCCTCAAGGCAAGGGGAGGCGGGTAGGCTATTCTACCAATTAATTAGGCTGCTGCTGCAAAGCTTTCAAGTGTGAGGGAGAATGAGAGAGGGTCATCTTGATGAATGGATGATCCAAGACGAGATAAGATAGACTTCCAAAAAAGTGAACCTTTTTGAGAGAGTCAATTTATCTCTTACATTGATAAGAAAGGCCTCTAATAAATATTACACGCACAAAGCCACAGGAAACCAAACACTTTGCGTCCTTTGACATTTTCAGGTCTCCACATTTAGGAATTGATACTATTCTTTGCTCTTCTGCAGACATACAAAACAGAGATTATGGCTTACAAATTCATAGGACTAGGCATCTATCAGTTGTAAGAAATTCTGAACTTGTTTCAAATAAAGAGCTAAAAATTGTGTTAGAAATGAAACCAATTTTTTTTGGTTATATCAAAACTCAAACTGACAAATATTGACATTTTGGGTAATAGACGTTATTTGATTTTTGTCACGTTCCATGCGAAGTTCGGGTGTGCCGTACTTAAAAAAATAAAAAGTTTTTTATATATTATTAAAATTCTCTAATTCTTGTAGTTGCAAAATTCTGCAATTTAATTGTTGTTTGCCAAAGTCAATGCAGACCTCAGTGCTATTCATATTAGAGAACCGAAACTTATGTATAACCAAATTATGCACTTCCGCATCTCAATTGACTTGAGCACCAGAGAAGATTAATATGACAGAGAAAATGGCAAAGAATTGAGTGAAATTTCGTACCAGTTTGCACATCAATCTTAGCAATCAACCAAAATTGCAAAACTCTGAAAATCACCTTCAACAGAGCTGAAATCACTAAACAGCGACGGATGAAGTACATAAAGCCCCAGGAGATTGAAGAGAAAGAGAAATAAGAACATTTGCCTTAAATGTTAAAATTGGTTACGAAATAACCAAAGTCCATTTTAGGTCAATTATGAAAGCACCGCGGGGGAAATTTAAACGATAATTTTTTTTATATCCTCATAAAGGATGCGGTTGGATTTAAATAGTTGAGAACTAACTCTGATAGCGTAATATAATGCCAAGGCATTTTAGCTTCTTTTTCATCATAAAATATGATGACAAAAACTACCTAATCACACTTCTGGGAGTTGATGTTTGACCAAACACTGCAGGGGCATATCTGAGTCAGGTTCGAATAAAAGCCGACTAATTTCACAAAATCGACTTGGGGCCAGTCAACGCGCAACGACAAAAAAGTGCCGCAGGGAGACCGCTTGCATTCAGCCACTTTAGGCTTTAATCACGATCGTCCTGCAATCGATTAAAAGTATGATAAACAACTTCTGTCACTATCACCAAACACACACCACAAAAAAAGTGAATGAAGAGAAATGTGTAAACGGATTGAGGAGTACGTGGTGGTTGGGCAATTATACTCTCTTAGCTGGGACTAGCAGTGAGAGACGGAAAGGGAGAGAGAGAGAGAGAGAGAGAGAGAGAGAGGGGGAGGGGGAGGGGAGGGAGAGGAGAGAGTGGGAGAGAGAGAGGGAGAGAGGAGGAGAGAGAGAAGAGAGGGGGATGGAGAGAGAGGGGGAGAGAGAGGGAGAGAGAGAGGGGGAGGAGGGCAGAGAAAATGGTGAGAGGATATTTCAAATCTGTGAGTTGGTTTTTATTTCAAAGGGACATTTTGTGATCCAAGTTCCATACAAAAGTTGACATTTTAAACCCTGTAAGTTACTTGCATTGCATATTTGATTAAAAAATTCTTAATTTGTATTTTAAGGACAGAACATTATAAATACCTGTGATCAAACAGTGCTATAGCTCAACTCGCAACAGTAAAATCAAAATGACATTTGGAATAAACCATTTTTGGGAACTTCTGGTGAATAATGAAACAAAAATCATAAACGAAAAAACCCTTCCTATAGGATAATATTAAGAACACACGAAAAATGTTTATTTTGTGGTACGTTCTATATTAGTAGGATAGCTGAAAAAGCGCATTTAGAAAACAAGTGGAAAATGTAAAAATTGCAGGAGCGCGAAAATTACTGCTTTTACAGTAACTCAATAAGTAATATTAGCAAATATCTGACCCACTTTTTTAACATGCCCCTATGCAGAGAGTAATGTTGGGTGCTCCAACATCCTGAATTTGTTTAAAGGTGCAGCGAGAGATTTTGAGGCACCCAAATATTGTGTCATAATAGTAATTTCATTATAGAATAGACACTCAATAGATTTCTTAACTTGTATTTGACTACAGAAATGTCTTAAAAAGAGAGAAAGGTGATTTTGACTTGCTTTATATTTCAATATAAAACATAGGCTGAATTTCGTATTTGCTCCTATACGAAATTAGAAATTTCACAATTTTTGTACCAAAAAAAGATTTCTCAGCTTAATCCCTTTCAGATGGGGATATTATTGATGGAAAGCTTTACATCAGGGCAAAAATCAGGACTTTCGATTTTTTTTAGGACACTTGATGTGAAATCTCTCGTTGCACCTTTAATTGGCCAAGTTAGAACAAAAAAAAGATGGCCAAAATGATTGCATCTTTTCATCAGTGCCTCCATCACCTATGCCATTTCACTGCATAAAGTAGAGTTAGCCTCAATCTTAGTTGCTTAAATAATTATGCATCTGCACAGATACAGAATATTCCCAATTATTATTGGCACTCACTGTTAACACTGACCAATTTTAGTCAGTTTTTGGGACATATAGTTTTTTAAGCTTAATTCCTACAGCACAGAACTTTATTTTTAGATAATTTGATCAATCAGCCTTGGTAAGAAGACGTCCCTCCCCTCTCCTTTTAGTGCAGAGTTTGTGAATATAAAGGCTAACATAAGTTGATTCTTAGTTTCCTATTGGAGATTTTAAGCTAGTGACATGGTCTGATTTCATTATTAATTATTTACTGTCATTTCATTATTACATCTAAAGGCATGTTGAATACATTACTACCCTTATATTTATTACATAAAACAAAGTTTACAAGTGCATAAATAACAAAACAGGAGTATTTGCAGATATCTTCAAAAGTTAAAAAAAAAATGGTTTAAACATTTTTGCACTAAGTATGATCACAGGCGGGACAAAAATCTGGATGAAATTCATTATTTATTGTATACTGTGCAGGGCTGTGAGAGGCCATGGACAAAAAAATAAGGAAAAAGGGAATTAAAGAGGAAAAAAGTAGTAAAAAAGCCAAAAACAGGCTGAAAATCCAAGAAAAAAGCTAAAATTTTGTCACTAACAAAATTTCAAAATTTCTTTAAAGAGAACATTTCACACCCCTGACTGAGACACCCCTCCCAAGGAAACTGCTTAAAATGAACCGGAAGGGATGCTGGAATATTTTTGAGCAACTGAAAATTGTTTTTATTATCAAGTTTTTAAGGAAAACAAATTTTTGCAAAAAATAATGAAATATCTGCCGCATCGGCAAATCTGATGCACGCTCCAACAGGAAACTAAGAATCAATTTCCCTTGGCCTTAGCATCAGGCAAGAGTATTTTTTTCAGGTAGAGAGTTGCATACACAAAACATTCTTATTCTTACCTCTACTCACGTTCTCTTTGGAAGGTTATAACAATTCTATGTACACTACAAAAGCTCTCTCCATACATTAGTGGAAATGCACTCAGCGCATAATTATCAAAACCTTGGAGAGTTGGGTAAGATGTGGGGGTGGAAATCCAGCCCATTTGAACCTCTTAAAATGTATGTAAAATGTTTCTAACTTCAAAGTGGCTTAAAGGTCAACATAGAGAAACAACTAATATATCTTGTTGGCTTCACAGTCGGCATATTTCCACATCTGGTTAATTACATGAAGTTAAAGCGTAGCATTATTTTAATGGCAAAAGATTAATTTATGTTACGTGATTACCATTTATGGCACTTGTTTTGAATGTTGGAAGTACTTCATAGAGTTTCAAAGGGGTCACCCTGTACATGTGTGTCAAAACATTTCAAAACCTAAAGAGATAGCCCAATTTAATTATTAAATTTTCATCTTATATTGATCGGATGACCTTCACCCCAAAACCTCATCTGTAAATTTTCAAGCCGATATAATCGATCGGTTTTGACATGAGTTAAAAACATGACTTTTTAAATGTTTGTTCATGTAAGCCTCATTCATAGAGTACTGTGATAAATTAATATTGGTCTACAAAAATTGGGCACATTTTGCTCATAACAACCAAACCAAGCATCCTTTAGCCAAGATTTCACATGTATGGGAAAAAATGAAAATTTAGAAAAATAGTAGCTTTTGTCCCCAGAATCCCACATTTTACTGGAAGTGGTCAAGAGTTTGGTATCAGAAGAAAGCTACTATTTTTCTCATTTACCCTGTGAAATATTAGAGCTAAAGGATGTTTGGTTTGGATTTTATGCACCTCATTTTGGTCGACTAATATTAATTTTACACAGTACTCTATACATACATACATACATACAAAAATTCAATTATATATAGGTTATATATTATATTATAATCAACATACTCTGCAAGTGATATGACCAAAAGCAAGCTAATTAGGATAAAACCGGATAATTTAGGTTTATATTGGGAGCTTTTCCAGTAGTGTTTTCTTCTTTGTAAATCAAGTTTTTCTTTGAAAAAATATCTCAACATTTTTCAGATTTATTCTTCACTTTTAAGCTACACTTTCATGTGGATTATCAGTGGCGTAACCAGCTTGGGGGGGGGGGAGTCAAAACCCTCCCCACCAATCTTTCCCTGTTTATACAGTTGTCTATGGAGAAGGAGAGGAAAAATTCAGAGAAAATGCCTCAACACTCTTCTGCCCCCCCCCCCATTTTCAAAGGTCTGGTTATGCCACTGTGGATTATTGAGAGTGCCAGAAATTGGAATTTCTATAAGTTCTATGAAGACCTCAATGTGATTGATTCATTTTTGCCATTATACACCAAAGTTTTTTTAATTCTTGTTTTTCTATTTTTGATAATAAAATCTCGGTGAAGTTAGTCATTTGGTAACTTTATTATTGAGCATGTCAGTTTGTGTTTAGCAGAACAAATTTTGATTTTCGTGGTGCCAAGTAAATATGATCCGAGACGAAATTTAAAACCCCTTCTCACATCAGCGAGATTTTGCTATTTGGCTTTGTACAAGACGCTAACCCCGTCAACAACAACACAAAAATAAATAAAAATAATACGTACATTCCCCTGAAGGGAGAGGATGTTATCGCCAAACAACCACATGCTATTTTTATCCCCTTATGGCCCTCGGAAAACACCTTGTACAGTGTGGCAGCTGCCACCCATTGGCAACTTTTCCACAATACAGTCTCCCCTCTACATCCCCTGCATTCGCGCGGATGTTTAAAGTATGCAATCAATGCCACGGCAGACGGAAATCAATACACTTGCTACATGTGGCATGCATTAAAGGCTGCAGCGATGAAAACGGTTTAGATGATTTTTCTCGCGTGAAAACAGATATACTTTTTTTGTTGGGCTGACACTGGAAAATCCATGAGCGGTTATCATTGATAATGCGTGGTCTGGACATGAATATCTGGGTTTGATCAATAGCTTGATGCTTGATCTTTAAAAACAGATTTCCAACCAAAAAACAAACATTTGCTCTAGAATCTATGCAACTTGTAATTTATGCTTGAGAACTTTGTTTTGGTTCTTATTGAATCATGAAAATGTGCATTTGTTCTTTTTGGGGGTTTTCTTTTGATATTTTTAGATTTTATATAGTTTATATCAACTGTGAGATAGAATCTTACCTTCAAAAAATACATTCATAGAGTTCACTAGAGAGATGTTGAAGTCATATATGGTAACCCTTAGTAAACATACTATGACACCTGTATATCGGCCATGGAACGTCTCCTCCGAAAAAAGTGACTGTAAATGGACAACGGCCAGGGCTGGAAAAAATGCCAAATTTCAAAGGGAAACCCAATCCAAATTCCCCTTCAAGATTGCAGAATTTCCTCCAAGATTAAAAATTGCGATTCAATTCTTATTTCTTATTTAAAAAGACAAAATTTTTCATCCAAATAGAAACATTTCCCTGGAATATGGTTCCCATATTCCCCATTTTTGATTTTTAAAAAAAAAAAAAAAAAAAAAAAAAAAAATTACATTAATTACTGCTAAGGAGTGTATATTTTTTATAATTATGTATAATCATACTACATGTGTATGGGATTTGAACCTTGGATGACCCACATGAACTTAAATGGTCCATCACAGTTTTGGCACTGAAATGTTGGACCAAAACCACCCAAGTGTCATCATCCTACCACACAACTTATGATTTGACCTAGGATGCCCCCTGCGACCTTGAAATGACCTCAAATTTTTTGGCAGAGAATGCTGACCACACCCATCGAGTTTCATCATCCTACCACCTACTTAGTGGTTTGACCTTGAATGACCGACTGACCTTGAAATGACCTTACAATTTTTCGGCACTGAAAATGTGAACACAACCATAAGTTTCATCATCCTACCAACATTTGACAAGGGTTATTTGTTGTTAAAGCAATATGATCCAATTTGACCTTGAATGACCCCACATTACCTTGAATATGACCTTCAAATTTTTCTTGCACTGAATGTTGACCACACCACCAAGTTTCATCATTCTGCCACAATTGCCACGGGCTTAGAGCACTTTAATCCCATTTTTGACCGCCATTTGACCTTTGACCCATGCCATGCCACACCTCCGAACTCATCCAGTCTACTTTGTGGACATCTATGGTGTGAAGAGGGCACCCATTACTTGCTTAGATCAAAAGATATAGGGTTTACAAGCTATATCTCTATGTTAGACCACTTTTTACCCTGATTTTTGACCATATTTGTAAATTTGACCTTGACCATGGCCACATCCACCTCCGACCTCATCCACTGTCTACTTGGGCGACATCTATGGTGTGAAGATGGACACCCATACTACTTGCTTAGATCAAAAGATATCAGTTTTACAAGGCTTACAACAAGATATATCTATTTTTGACCAAAATTTGACCCTATTTTTTCACCCTATTTGGACCTTTGACCTATGCACATGACCCACTTACATCCAGCCAACACTATTGAGAGCATGTTGTGTGAAGATGGACACCCACACTTCTTAGATCCAGAGAGATATGGCTTGGGACACACACACGCACACACACACGCCCACACACCGGAAGCAGGGATTTACTATAGTCCCCCTTGGCAAACAGTTTGGCGAGGGACCAATAAGTTGTTTCACTTTCTGCTGCAGATGGTATATTTGCTCAATGAATGTTTAAAGTGAATTTCAGTCTTTGAGCTGTGTGGGATATGTAACTTTGCTCCCTGTCAATAGTACTACATTGTCTTAATCTTGCACCAAGAAAGCAAGCTGCCAACATTCACATTCAGTAATCAGGGAGGTTTCACATAAAATAAAAGGGAGGTTTTTAAAAATACTGTAACCAATGGGAGACAAAACCTTCTGAAAATCAGGAAGGTTGTTCAATTTGTTTGTATAATGTACAAATAAAAATCATTATTTTCAGGGAGCCTCCTGAGAATCAGGCGAGGGTTGGCAGCTATGAAGAAGGTGAGGGCTGGTTCTCTTATAGCATTACAGGCAGACCATAGTTTTCAAATTGATATCCAATGTTTGCACACCTCCTAAATTGTTATTTTTTAATATAGCTATTACACGGTCACAAAATCCAAGGGTTTGAACGCGGCTGGTGAAAATTAAATCCAATTAGTTTACTTCACTCCAAGTTGTCCAAACGATGGCCGAACTCTGAAAATCATCACCCTGACCATTGTCCTCCACTTCTCATATTAGAGTGTAGCCTGGAAATCAACATACTGGTATTCGGGGACTTTCCGCATGTGATATCAAACACATGAAGTTGTAACAAAGTGGTCACCTCCGCTCACTATCTCCCAAAGCTGTACACACGGCATTCATGACAGCTCCAAAAACACTCCATAGTGTTATCAGAGTTGAGCTGCCACCCTAGTTTTTTAGGGGAGTAAACCCGCTTGACCCTCAATAAAACATGGACAGTTTAAAACTGAAATCGGTCCACTACGATCAAAACCCTGATTACATCCAGAGTTTCAGCCCTCCATGTGGACAGGACTTATATTGAGACAATCAGGAAGAAAAGAGATGGAATGTATTAATTAAATTTGTGACTTTTTGGTCACCGACCAACTTTTGTTGAAGGGGGACTATAGAATTGCTCTTCGTCCGTGCGTGTGTGTGTGTGTGGGTGTCCACGCGAGTCTCTTTGGATCTAAGCGAAGAGTGGGTGTCATCTTCGCAACATCGATTGTATCTCAAGTAAGGCGTGGTCTGGATCTGAAGTGGGTCTGGGTCATGGGTCAAAGGTCAAAGTATAGGGGTTAACTTGCTACAAACCTTGTAAAAATGATATCTTTTATCTGAGCAAGTATGGGGTTTGTCCATCTTCGCCCACCATAGATGTTGCTCAATAGGCGGCGGATGGTTCGGAGTGGTTCATTGTGGATGGGGTAGCAAAGGTCTAAATATGGCGAGGAAAAAATGGGTTCAAATTTGTCAAAAATGGGATTAAATGCTATAAGCCTTGGCAATTGCAGGATGATGAAACTTGGTGGGTTAATGTGGTCAACAATTCAGTGCCAAAAAATTTGAGTCCTGTCAATGGTTCAGCAGGGTTCTCAAGGTCAAATGGAATAAATTGCTGTAGCCTTGTTAATTGGTAGGATGATGAAACTTGGTGCGGGTGGTCGTGGGTAACATTCAGTGCCAAAAATTGAAGGGTCCTTTCAAGGTGCATGCCAGGATTCAAGGTCAAATGGAGTATAAATTGCTATACCCTTGTCAAATGTGGTAGGATGATGAAACAACTTGGGGGTGTGGTCAGCATGCATTGCCAAAAAATTGAAGGTCATTGCAGGTCATGTGGGTCATCAAGGTCAAACCACTAAGTTTAGGTGGTGGATGATGGATGAAACTGGTGGCCAGTTGTGGTCAGCCCTCAGTGCCAAAAATTTGCAGGTCATTTCAAGGTATGTGGGGTCATCCAAGGTCAAGTATGTGGTAGGAGATTGAAATTGGTGGGTGTGGTCAACATCAGTGCCAAAACTTTTGAGGTCATTCAAGGTCATGGTGGGGTATTCCAAGTCAAATCACTGCAAATGGTCGTATGGTCATGAAAACTGATGGTGGTAGTAAGCTTCATGCCGAAAATTTGAAGGTCATTTCAAGGTCACGTGGGTCACTTAAGGTCAATAACTACAAATAGTTGCATGGTCCATGGAGTCAACATATGATACTGTCAAATTGCACTGCTATGGCATAGCAGCTCAGTGGTTTAGAGAACAACTTATTTCCATCCCAATTCTCCGTGATCTCCCTTATATTCCCTCCATTTACGATCGCGACGGGCGGGGGACCTTGGGTCGAGAACGCTGTTTCATCTTGTCTACAGCCTTTTCATGCCTGAGGTCCTACACCCTTTTTTCCGTTTTACCGTATCTCTCGTTGCCTCATACATTGCTATACGGACCCCATCGCAATAGACTTTTTTATCCCTCCACATTCTTGTATGTATTGCTATCTTCTTTAAGCATGGTCTACCATCTTGCTTGGTCCCTCCCTCCCCGCCTGCCTTTTCCTTCCCTTCGCGTTTCACAAATGCCAACTAGTTGCCTCCCCCCGTCACCTCTGCACTCTTTTCCCCCTCTGCGCCCTCTTCCCAATCATGTCCACAGTCTCTTTTTTTTTTTTTTCCCTGCTCTTTGCCCTCTCCCCCCCCATCTTTTGCCGCGTGTCTCTGAGTCGCCGCTCCACTTCTGTCTCCGGTCTCGTAAGCCCCTTTGCTTGAGGCCCGGGCCGGGTCGTTCTTGTCGCGGAAGTAAACTTGCCCGCTTTTTCCTCCCTTCATCCGCCCCCGCCTGGGCTTTTCCGATCTCGCAGCGGTCCGCGTCCATCAGCTCTTCTGGGTTTTTGCCTTTGTCCACATTGCGCTCCTGCTTACCCCCTTCGTACCCTTCGCCCCCTTCTTTCGACCCCATTCGTCTACCCTCTACCCCCATCTTTATGTGCCCACTCCCAGTAATTTTTGCTGTTTCAATCCGTTGTATCGTCCCAACCACGTCACTGGCAATTTTCGTTGAATATTAGGGTTTCACCTTGCTTTTCAACCCCCTTATCTCTCTTCTGTGCCACTGTGAGCATTGTACTTTTCTCTCGTGACAAGGTTGTTTGTGATTTTTGTGATTTTCCTCCCCCCTCCCTCTTTTGCTCTTTTTTCCTCCCTTTCCCTGGCTTACCTGTGAACAATAGCCACTGTTTCTCTTCGGTTTTCGATTCTCTGTGTATGTGTTGCTTGTGTCATCATTACTTGTCTATGTTCCATATCGCGCCCTCCTGCCCATTTTTACTACGTGCCTCGCTTTTGCATTGCTGGTCCCAACATTTGGGCTATTTTAGTAAATTCCTCTCTGGTCTCTGCGCCCTCTATTTAATTGGTAACGCCCATTATGTGTCTAGCACCCGATTTTTATGGGTTTTTCATGTCGGGTGTGGTTGTTATGTCCGCATTGCGTGTCTTTTTTTTTAATTATAATTAAAGGTAATTTTTCACATAGGCCGTGTGTGTGTCTCTCTGTTTCTCTTTGTGTGTTGTGATGCTGTATTAGTTATTACCGTGTTTGCTGTGTGTATTCTCCCCTAAAAATATTTCAAATTTTGCGGGTAATAATTTAAGTCGTTACTACGTGGTTAGTGTTTTCAAATGTTTTACAGCCATCAGGCCATTGCCTGGTTACACCACTCAGTTAATGCGGAATCTTTTGAGTTTTTCGCATCCCTTCCGCAACAAATTCTAGCCCTGAGCGTTGTGGATGATCTGTCGCGCCGCAATTTATGTTTGTCGGCAATTTGCGCAAAACCCCCCCCCCCCCATGACGCATAAGTCGTTCTAAACTTTTATCGTTCCTCATATAAATATTTATGCGGGTTTCAATTTATTGTCATCCCTTGAGAAAGTCAGGATTTTAAAACGGGAACCAGCTCTGAGACAAGGAAAGGTATCTCTGAACGGCGTTCCTCTGATAACTTTAACTTTTATAGGCCCTTATTTATCATACAAGCCACCTTCCTTACTTGGTCCATCCTTTGCCTGCTATTATTCACCATCCATGTTACGCACCATGCAGTGGGGCTTATTTTGATCTGCACTGGTGTGGTATTATTCATCTTGCAATCATAGTGGGTCCGTCTCATATAAACATATTTGGATCCTTTCAATATCTCTCCATTATAAATAAACGATTGGGAGTGGTACACCATAATAACTACTCCACATTATACTTGGCACAAATATCTCAATCGGAATTCATGATTATCTTTGTACTTAATTACTAAGCCCTCCTCTGGTGGTTTCAGTAGCATTCATTTAAAATTACATCCAAAAACGAGGTGGAAACCACTTAGATAAGGTGTCGCCAACCATTAAGTCACATCATTTGAAGTAGTGGTATTGGGTGAGAGTCGTTACCTTTAGGAAAAAATATGCCCTTCAAAATTATTATGTTGGTTTAATTAGTAACGAGGTTCACGGGAGCTAATTAAAACCACGCTTTGGCCTTGGCTATGCACTATTGAGATATCTGTATTGGATATGGCCATTATATCGTGATGGGTGGAAGTTATATAGATTTTTTCTGTCTGTTTACGGGTGGTCTTGTGACCCAAGTGTTTTAATTTATTTATTTTTTTTATTTACTATTTTTTTTTAAAGTTTCAAAATTTACAGGTGTCTACCTAACTATGTAATGGGTGAAATGTTTTATTCAATAATTTATTTTAGTATGCTTACGCACTAATTTGTATATCAAAATATTTCACATTTATAAGTAGAGTGTCTATTAGGTTCTGCTGCATCTGCAGTGACAAAACATCATACATTGAATTATTCATTTTCAAGCTTTTGCTGTCAAACTGATATGTTACATGAATTAGTTTTGTATGTTCATGAAACCAAACACTAAATGTATTCAGTTTTAAAAGGGCCAGGCCCGATCGCAAATAGCCTCGTCCCAGAAAACCCAGAGTTTACCGGAAGTTGTCAAAATGTTGGTGTTCTACAGAAAGAAAGCGACTATTTTCCATTTACCCTGTGAAATCTTAGACTAAATGAAGTTTGGTTTGGAAGTTTATGAGCAAAAAAGTACTCCATTTTGGTTTTCTTGTGTTCTTTTTTCTTGTTGCTTATTAGTGTCGTGATGTATTTTTATGTCATATGGCAATTTGTAAATAATGATTATTTGATCACATTTAAATCAAACATTGCAATAACATGTAAATTAGGCCCATATGCTTGGGCTTCGATCATTTTTAAGGGTAGGGGTAGGAGAAATGTCTTGAAAGTGTAAAAGTAGAGTTTGTGATAAAAATAACAAACTTTCCCAGAGCATGTGTGCTGCCCATCACGCGTTTGTGAAATGGGATCATAGGTCACATGTGGTCATCAGAGGTCAAGCTGTGTACACCCCAAGGCGTTTTGGGCCTAGTGGTTCTTTTGACCGAGTGTGAGGTGAATTGAGCAATGGGCAAAAAAGTATGAGTGCAATTTAAGTGCCCGAGGTGACATTTTACCACACACGCATGCCGCAAGTACGCACACACACACTCACCCTACCCAATTTTTTGATGGGGTGACTGATGTGAGGACATGTGTATCAGACTTGATTTTACACAGCAGAATTGAGGACATACCTGGAAATTTTACGCCCAACCGTAGATGTTACAAAGAGATTTGACTTTTCACGAAGAAACGTGGACCTGGCATTAGACGACACCGTCACAAATAGGGAGAGAGGGCGATGGAGGAGAGACAGTGCCATAACCAGCTTTTTGCAGAGGGGGGCACATATATTTTGGGTATGCAAGCATTCTATTAAAGTATGAAAGTCTGTTGGCTACAGTTATATGCTATGTTTTACTGTAAATTGTGTAGTGCAAAAAAATCACTAGTCCACAGGGAGCAAGGGGGATGGAAGAGTCCCACAAGGGGGAAACTTCCCCCTGGTTACACCACTGGGGAGAGAGAAACATACAAATACCTGCATGCACCAAGCGCACGTACGGCCACACACAAAAAAAAGTAATACTATTTGACGTCTTCTTAGCAACAGCCAACCGGCAGGCAATCACCTGAAAAAATGCTATGTGTGGGGGGACCGTCTTCATAAAAAAGGAGATTGATGAAAAAAAACAAACCTATTTGCATGTGAAAACGTGTTTGCTGGAGGCAAGGCACCATTTGGAGTATGTTCTGCAAATTTCCAAAGGTTCCAAAAAGGAGGCCATGTATGCAGACCTGGGGTTGTGACCCATCAATTCAGCTACAAAAAAAATTGAAAACTTCAAAATTTTTTGGGAAGGAAAAAAAATCTCCCCTTGTTACACATTTTTAATACTCCACAGAGGAGAGAAGCAGAGAATTATAACAGAAATGCCGATGGCCAAACCTTCCACATAAATTTCACCTTTATAGGCATTCTAAATACACTCCATATGCCCGTGCTCATTAACATACATGTATACGCACCATGCATTGGCATTATATCAATTTGTGGTTATTATTCATCCAATCATATTCTCCGTCTCATATTAAACATTTGTGAATACTCAATACTCATTATAAAACACTGAAAATTGCAACATACACACCCACAAAATTGGCACCAAATATCAATGGACAATGGTTTGTACATTAATTACTACAGGTGGTACAGTAGCATTCCATTAGATTACATCCAAAAAAGAGGTTGGAACCAATTAGATAAGGTGTCGCAACCATTAATGTCACACATCACTCTTTAAGCCACTAGAGAAATAATTGCCTTCAAATTATTATGTTAGTGTAATAGTATAACGAGGTCCCTGGAGCTTAATTAAAAACCACGCTTTGGGCCTTTGGCTAATGCACTATTTAGCATCTCTGTATTGGATATGGCCATTATATCGTGATGGGTGGAAGTTATATAGATTTTTTTTCTGTCTGTTTACGGGCTGGTCTTGTGACCCAGTTTTTTGTTATTTATTTTTTTGATTTTACTATTTTTTTTTAATTTTTCAAAATTTACAGGTGTCTACCTAACTATTGATGGGTGAAATGTTTTTTATTAAATAATTTTTATATTAGCATTCTTCCACTAATTTGTATATCAAAATCATTTCACATATAATTAGAGGCTATTAGGTGCAGTGACAAAAATCCATACATAATTATTCATTTCAAGCTTTTGCTTGTCAAACTGATATGTTACATGCATTATTTTTGTCTGTTCATGAAACCAAACACTAAATGTATTCAGTTTTAAAGGGCCATGGCCCGATCGCAAATAGCCTCGTCCCCAGAAACCCAGATTTTACCGGAAGTTGTCAAAATGTTGGTGTCTACAGAAAGCTACTATTTTTCTCATTTACCCTGTGAAATCTTAGGACTAAATGAAGTTTGGTTTGGAAGTTATGAGCAAAAAAGTACTCCATTTTGGTCGACCAATATTAATTTTACACAGTACTCTATGTGGCTCATAAAATCACATTTCTAGCTCTCACATCAAAACAGGTTGAAATATCGCCGTAAAAATTTATAGATGGAGTTTTGGGGTGAAGGCAAATCTATCAAGATGAAAACTTGATACTTAAATCAGGCCATCCACCTTTAATCTCATTTATTGAAATGTTTTCTTATTTTTCCATCCTAAATCATATTTTGCCTTTTATTGCAACAGGTATGTGATGGGGATAAAAACACCTGCCGGCAGAATCTGATGCCATGCATATTCATGAGCAAAAATAACGTGTAGGCCCTACACCAGCATTCTCAAATGGATAACTTAAAGTGGTACTTTTTGAAATAAAAGAAACCCAAAAGTGCTACTATCTTAGGCAAGACAGCAAACAATAGTGATGGATTTTTAATACATCGTATTTGTACTATTAAGGGGATGGTTGCCTCCAGCTTCATTGGCCTTTTGGTGATTTCCTCCTTAATGAACTTCAGTGTTTGTGTTTCTCTTCTTGTGTTCTTTGATGTATTTTTATGTAATATGGAAATTTGTAAATAAATTGATTATTTGATCACATTTAAAATCAACATTGCAATAACATGTAAATTAGGCCAAATATGCTTGGGCTTAGATCATTTTTAAGGTAGGAGCAAATTTCTTGAAAGTAAAAGTAAAGTTTGTGATAAAAATAACAACTTTCCCCAGAATGCATGTGTTGTCTGCCATCACGGTTTGTGAATGGGATCATAGGTCACATGTGGTCATCAGAGGTCAATCTGTGTACCCCATAAGAGTTTTGGGCCAGTGGTTCTTCTGAACGAGTATGAGGTTAATTGAGAAATGGGCAAAAAAGTATGAGTGCAATAAGTGCACGGTTGACATTTTTACCACACACGCATGCACGCACGTACGCACACACACACACTCACCCTACCCAATTTTTTTGATGGTGACTGAGGACATGTGTATCAGACTTGATTTTACACAGCAGAATCGAGGACATACCTGAAATTTTACCGCCCAACCGTAGACTTTTACAAAGAGATTTGACTTTTCACAAAGAACCGTGGACCTTGCATTAGACCGACAACCGTCACGGGAGAGAGGGAGATGGAGAGACAGTGCCGTAACCAGCTTTTTTGCAGAGGGGGCACATACATTTTTGGGTAGGCAAGCATATATTAAAGTCTGTTGGTACAGTATATGCTTATGTTTTCACTGTAAATTGTTGTATGTGCAAAAAAATCACTTATTCCACAGGGAGCAAGGGGGATGGAAGATTCCCCACAAGGGGGAAACTTCCCCCTGGTTACACCACTGGGGAGAGAGAAACATACAAATACATGCATGCACACGCGCACGTACGCACAAACAAACACAAAGTAATCCTATTTGCCGCTCTTCTAGCAACAGCCAACACAGAAACATGCTATGTGTGGGGGGAACCGTCATAAAAAAGGAGATGAAAAAACACTATCTTGCATGTGAAAACGTGTTTGCTGGAGGCAAGGCACTCATTTGGAGTATGCTTCTGCAAATTTCTCAAAGGTTTCCAAAAAGTGAGGCAATGTATGCAGACCTAAGGTTGTGACCCATCAATCTCAGCTCAAAATTGAAAACTTTCAAAATTTTTTTTGGAAGAAAAAAATCTCTTGGTACATATTTTTAATACTCTCCACATGTAGAGAGAAGCAGAGGAATTATCTACAGAAAATGCCGATGGCAAAACCCTTCCACATAATACTTGCGTGTACATGCACTTGTATAGACGTACTCAGCGGCACTGGGAACAAACTTAGAACATTAATTTAAGGCTTAATATAAATGTACAAGCATGAGTGTCGTACAGTATTTTAATCATGATGTAATTCCCCAGTTGGAGACTGCGTGCCACTCTTTATTACTTACAACCTATGACTTTGTCAATTTGCTTCAGCAAGCTAGCTTGGGCTTTTTGTCACTAGCATTTTATATCTGAAGACCACAATGCTATTTAGAAATGTTTGGTACTATACTACCTACGGTCCCACTGGATATTAGAAGAGTGGCGTATAGCCGCGTATATTATAGTCCCTGCCATAATTGGGGATATGACTTCCGGCTTGAGGCAATATTCACTTTATATTTAGAAAATGTTCACTTGCTTAACATCATTTTAATGCTTTTAATTAACATTTGTCATGCACTTGATTTATGGATTTCATTTCACAAGTTGTCAAAAGAATTTATTGAGAGAAAGGAGACGGAGATAGAGAGAGGAGGAGAGAGAGAATAGTGAGAAAATGTTGAGAGCTAAGTGACTGAAAAAGAGAAGGCAGAAGAGATGGCGAGAGAAAGAAAAAAGACACATACTTGGACTGGCACAATAGGGTGTTTTGAACCAATCCCACAATGCATTGCAATGTGCCCATACTGTACTGTACAAAACACATGTCAGTATTTAGGGAATGAGGATAAAACTATTCAAGAAGTTCAAGAACCACAAGCCATTTCATGATAATGCTAAAAATTACCTAAGCACTAATGCTTTGTAGGTTAAATGAGTGTTTAACACTTAAGTGCCTAAGGGGGAGTTCCATAGTACCCAAGATTTGTTTTTCGTCGATTTCTCACTCGTGAAAAATATTTTCGAACTCTAATTTTTTGTAATTGTGCAACTTATTGATGCGCTTCTTTCCAGCAAAAAAAAATTTCTAAAATTTCGTGCCTGTTAATGAGATAATTAGCTTGGGTCCCTGGGACCCCCCCAGGCACCAACGGGAGTGTGATTTTAAAAATAAAAATTAGCAAACCCTGTTGCCAGAAATATTTTTCTGCTTATGTATGTTCATATGCATGAAACAAAATTAATTACATAATCAGAAAAAATAATTAACCCTTTATGTGCTGAAAAGAAGCGATTCCATCATCAAGCGACTGTGCGCGCTTGCTGTACAAACCCGAGGGAACTACGGCATTGCCCCCACATTAATAAAAATACAATGAAGTACAAAATGGTAATTGTTGATACAATTAAATATATGTAAATTGGTCCTTCTAGAGCAGATAACCATCAAAATGATTTGCAATGTGTATGCTGTGGAAGCAGGGTTGCGGAAACCTCATGTATTTTTAGCGATTTGATGCATTTCGAAAACAATGATTTGCCCCTAATTTCCAGACGACAAAACGGGAAGGAACTCATTTAATGACCTTGGGCCTTATCTTATGCCCCTCAAAGGTGGTATGAGTTTCATTGAAAAATAAATCGGGAAAGTGGTTTCCTTGGGGGGGGGGGGGTTCCAGGAACCTGCCCCCCCCCCCCCCCCCCAGGGCACAAACGGGAGTGAGAAAACACCTTTAGGAACTTAAAGCTGACTCAGAGAGGAGAGTACGGATGAGGGCGCACGTCAATGTTTCAAACAAAATCGCGTTTTTTGCAATGATACATCAGCTTGTCCATGCTAATCACTATGTGGAATAACTAAGCTCAAATCGCATCCTTATGTAGAAAATCACAACTGTTATAAAATTCGATCAGGAATTTTGTTTTTACCGGTTCCTTTGTGCGGTTATGCTATGCATAATAGTTTACTGCATGAAAAGGAAAAAGCTATTCATCTCTAACTTTAGAATTAAGCATTTTAGGTAACTATCTTTAGTTCTAGATGACTATTTTTAATTTCTACACAAAAAAAAATTATATTTCAAAATCTCTGAGTCAGCCTTTAAGTGTTAAGTCAGGGTTTTTATGTGTTAAGAATAGGATTTATGCGAGATCACATGACCTTATTGAGGTAAAATTTCCCCTAACTGGTGCATTGTGGGACTCAATACACCATGGACTAGCACAGTGGATAGATAAAAAAATACATCGCGGTCCCCGGACCGTACAAGTGTCGTCGTCCTCGCGGTTTGTGCATGGGGCCAAAGGTCACATGAGGTCACCCAAGGTCACATGAGGTCATTAACATGTCACCCAACCCGCCCACTCCTTCCACAAGTTAATCATCGTAGCCCGTACACAACTCATATGGCATGCCAATTTCTTAAGTGATAACATTTTGACCACGACACATCAGACACACACACCACACCGATACACAGGACACACAGACATACGACCAGAGTAATCCCTTATTGGCCTCTGCCAAATTACATGCAGACGAAACAAAAAATGGGATAAACTGTGCCCTTGATGTTAAGAATGATCTGGCACAGGAATAGGCACATGCCCAAATAAAGAAGTCTTTTGCAAAAGGATTTTGGGTAATAGAGGGGTTAAAAGGTCTACTGGTACGAAATTTAAAAAAGGTAACCATTCTTTTCAAAGTATACCAAAGTTTCATTGGTCATAAGATTCCAAATATATGCATGATTGTGCCATGTATACAACCTTCTATATCTGTTGCAGTTGATTTGTATGGAGTAAACGGCGCTGTGCAAGGCGTAGCAGCTATAGACGCCCAAAGGAGGGTTAGGTTATAGTGTCTTCCCACAATGCAAATTCTTCCAATACAATTTTGCACTGGTGTGACATTAGTTTATAGTGACAAAGGAACCACAATGAACAGAAGTCATCCCACTCTTGCAAATTAAGTAGTCTTTGTCATTATACACGTCATGTGACAACTAGTGCAAAAATTGTGCAAATGAATCGTGAACGCATCCCATCCTTCGGAGGGGCATGTTAAGCCGTCGGTCCCCGTGTACAGAGAGTCACAACTGTACATGTACATCGCAGTCAGTGTCGAATAAGAGTAGGGATGTAAAACCCCGATGTTCCAAACCACCCCGGTTCTCAAAAGGGGCCATGTTAGGAGCGTCTGTATCATGGATACACGCGGCCAGGTTCCGACACTCAGTTGACTAAATTCCAGACACCACCACAATCCATTACTAATGACTTGTGAATAGCTAAGAAGAAGACCATCTGCTATAATTATTTAAGTTATCACAGTTGTTGGCCATTTTAGGTCGGCGGGTCTATATGTAATCCAATGCACAATGAAGAGCTACTGGCTCCTTAGCCTTACCTCGAAACAGACATGTTTTATCAAAACATTCTTTATTTTAAAGGGAAGTGTGTCCTTAGCAACTCACTTAAACACAATGAGATTTTATATTCATCTCAACCATAGGCAAAGTAATAGTCGGTGTACTAAACTATGTGCAGGATTATACCTAATCTAGAAAAATTCTAATTTTGGTATTTTTCTACCATAAACGAACAGAAATTCAACACTTTTTTGAGCTGTGGTCACAATCAAATAAATGAACTGTTTCTAACCCTTCCTTGAATTGTCAAGTGAATGTGAATTCTGGCTATTTTGCTCCACATTTAAACTGCTCTTGGATCATATAATAAACAATCTTTGTGCCTCTATGTATTTAGCAAGCACAACATGCCATTCAATGTCGAGCAACAGCTTTTAGACCAGGGAACATGAGTGTACGTAATGTATTAATTGTACAGCCACCAGCCAGACGCAGTTTTACATGGCAAGCTATCGGCTTTCCCCAACCGAGGAAATTACACCGGGCGAATCAAATAAGTGCAGGGTGCCAAAGATCCTGGCTCCATATTGACTTTGACAATTCTGTATGTCCTTCCAGCTTTAAGTGAAAATTGGAATACCGAGTTATAATTTCCTGTCTTCCTCTGCAATATTCAAAAATAATTGTACGGTACCAAGGAAAGGGTGAGAAAAAAACTGAGATTGTGGATTTGCTTCAAAGTAAATTTAATAAATAAGACATGTTGTACCACTCATTAATTTTCATTAGATAAATTTTTCATTGTAAGAACATCAAAATAGGTCACCCAAATGTGATTGTGATAGTTTAAAAAATACTTGCCTAATCACTTTCTCAGGTTGTATCATTTGCTTGATCCTTGTTTGTGTGTTCATGATTGAGTTTCACTTAAAAGGGAAATATTTTAAAGAACAAACCACAAACCAATTTCTCTATTATCATTTTTTTCTGAGAGGCCAAAGGTTGTTCATAGAGGGTTTCCCTTCTTTTTTCTTTACGTTCTGAGTGGTTATTATCCACTCAGCATGCACAGGCAATTGGGTTTTCTGATCTTTTGAGAGTTTGCTACCCAGTTGGCACACATCAGCAATGGGTGTTCTGAAAGGTCCCATAGGCATGTTCGGTCCAGTGCTGGACTTTTTCATTTCAATAGTTTCCCAACTCACACAAACTGTCAATTTTTGTCATGATTGCCAATGCCTGCCAGTATGGCGGGTTAGAAAAAAGTTCTTCTTTTGACTTACAAATGTCTTCATGGACTTGCTCCAGATTACCTAGCTGACTTGATCAAGTATATAAGCCATCTCGCAATCTTCGCTCCTCCTCCAAGCTCAACCTTGTCTCTCCATCAGTTTCCACCATTACTTATGGTCGTCGTTCTTTTCACCATACTTCTCCAGAACTTTGGAACAATTTACCTCATCATATCAGAGAATCTCAGACTCTTGGTCAATTCAAATCTGTTTTGAAAACTCATCTGTTTACTATAGCATTTGGTGATACATGAACTTGATTATTTCACGCCTGGTCTCAGGTTTTATGTACTTGTGTTTTGTATTTATGTCTTTACCATAGCGCTTAGAGACTTTGGTGTAAAGCGCTCTATAAGCACTGGTTTGTATTTAGATTATTTTTAGTATGAGGTAATAAAAGGACCATGTAGAGTCATGATACTCACTTCGTTTATGTTTGCATCGGTCAGCGCATGTTGATTGACTTATTGCGTGTTTCCCATTTATATCTATTTGTTTCTACTTGATATGAGAGCCTGGCCACTTGCACATAACACCCCATCAGGATACCCTGGAAACCTTCAAAACAAACTTGCAATTTTGATGGTAGAAGCGATCATAATGCATATTGCAAAGCCCTATTCAATACTGTGCTAATATTGATGGTTAACCATTAAAACGGTGGGTTTTTTTATTATTATATTTTATTTTGGGAATGAAATGGATTTGAGGGCTCAAATTTCAGGATGACAATGAGAAAAATATGGCCTTTCATCTGATGTCAAAATCGATACTACTCCCGGTAAATCAGGGGTCTCAAAGACGACCAGAACACGCCCCTTTAAGGTGCCTCACCCCATTAACAACATATATTTTTTCTCTGTTTCAACCAGACGGGCAATCACCAACATACCTCATTTCCAATTTCATGTAAATCTGACAAGCATTTTAATTGCCGGAGTAATTGTGTGTATTAACAAGCCCATAAAATACGGTATAAATATTTTCCAGTTACCATAAACCTAGCATCATAATTGGAAAGTTAATCAATTTATAACACTCAGAAAAAATAATAACACGAGAGCAATCACGGGCTGCCTGGTGCTTACTCCAGAGGTGTGGCATTGAGTTTTGCAATGAGGTGAAACAAACTAATTAAGTGACACTTCCCATATCCTAACGTCCCTAACCTCATTTTTTCCCCTTTTCAAATCACGGAGCGGACCCGTTTGTTTTGGGGGAATTGCCCCTAGATTCTAACAAGAAAAATAACGGCACCAAACCTTTTTTGCGTGATCGTCATGTATGTATCTTTTTCCGAAAGGATTTTTGGGATATGGCCTATTAGTGAATTTGTTCATTGTTAAGGCCAAACAAAAAATCAGTTTGTTCCCGTAGTAGTCCAAAAACCGAAATGTAAAATGCACTTTTTATTTTAATTTTAAAAGAAATTTGAAAAGGGCTTCCCAAAAATTGCTAAAATTGGTAAAGTGAATTCAAGACAGTTGCAAATCATACTTGATTGCCCAATTATAGTTTTATAAAAAAAAAATTTGATGTGGATCACTTGGATATCTTATAAAATTGAAACATCTATCAAACTGTGTTTGTTAACATGCAAATCTCCCAGTACATTAAAAGAAAAACAACAAAATACAAGTAAAATGGCTCCAATAAATGCATGTGGCCGTACTACTACTGGCACAAACTTGATCCCCTGCCTGACGCCACTTTCATCAACCACTGGCTCCAACAACCATCACCTCACCCCTTGGATCCTGTATTCATCAATTACCTGACTACCCCCACCATCAACCATCAACTCATCACACCATGGAATACGACTTGTCCTTGTCAACCACTGCTTTCAGTATGCATCAACCAGGGGCAGCAAAACGCTACAAGACTAACATATATAGGTTAAACCTATTTTTTTGTGCACACTTTATTGCTTTAAGGTACGTGGTATATCAGGGATTAAACAGTAAATATATGACATGAGGATTAGGAAGGGCTGTGTATGGCCCAGGCCATGGAGATTGTAACAGAAATTATATTACAGTACTTATTAGCTGCTGTTTTCTCAACTTTATTACAAATCTTGAAGAAAAATGAATTTTCTTCCTTTGACATCTTCCCCATTTTTCAATTTCCAGAATTGTAGAAGTAAAACTACATCCTCTGTTGACCTGATATATATGGTCAGAAGGGTCAGAGTTTTAAACCTTGATCTATGTTATAAAGCTAAATTGCTTTTACATAACGTTTCCCTTCCTGTCAGCCACCACTCACCAAATCAACCATTTAATAAAGGAAAACCTTCCACCACCTGTCAACCCAGTATTATTCACTGAGCCCATCAAACCAAAGTACTTACAACATTTTTTGTCAGTACAGGATCCCTGCAACTTTTTGTCTTTTTTTTTTCAATTTTGGCTTTCTGGCTTTCTTATACTCGATTCAGCTGATATGTTACCCCGTACATTTTGCATAGGTGAAAAATTCATGAGCGCAGGGACTTCTGTTAATCATTTTATTTGAGGAATGTCAAGGCCTGAATACACTATTGTGCGTGTCCATACATGAAATGACATTGTATATAGTGGCAGTGAGTGGGTTATATGACCGGAGTGTCCTCCAAAATAATCCGGTGTGGGCAGCGGCATTTGAATTCTTTCACTTTTCCTCTCAGACTGATTGATCGGTCCAACACTCCAGGGGACAAACGTATAAACGCGAATCGACTATAATCAACCGGTACCGGGGGGCGCTGATTTGAGGCCCACAATGGGTCTCCGAAACTAGGTTGTCAGAAAATTTAAGAAAATAACTGCGATCCCTCCCTCATTCCCACTACTTTTGAGGGTTTTTGAAGAAAATTTTTGGTAGAATGTGGCTTTGTGCATGAAAAGTAGGGTCTCTGTAAATGGTCCTAAAATGGAAGTCACGGAACTGAAAAAGACCTGAAAATGATGGACTTATAAGTGGTACATAACCATACTTCCTCCCAATGTGAGAACTCCCCCCCCAACCTGTACATTTAATTTTTTGCTGTCATACCCCTTTGAACATTTTTAATTTTTATTTACCACATTTTTTTACCATTAACATTTATTTCCATTCACACACACAAGCACATATGCAACACACACACACACAATTACCTACACAATAGTTCATAAACTAATGAAGTGGCATTCAAGGAAAAAAAAGATAATTTTTTAGTGTCATACAAAGAAAACTTTATAATTTAAGAGGTAACATACTCCCTGTGTGACAAAATCATGTTCTTGCACTACCTATAGACTAGTGTAAAATTACTATGGCATTGTCTATATGAAAGAACTGCATGAAGTGGTCAGGGTAACTCTAGCCAAAACATAACATCCAGGCTACACATAGCACATGTGGTGTATATCTAATTACTGACCTTGATTTCCAAAATGGTTCTTGTTTCCTGTAGAGACCCTTTACTACAAGGCATGCCAATAGTCGCAGACAACTACAGTGAACCAAGAGTGTTGACTATGATTTTAGTCTAACAATGCAATGTGTTTACAAGTGTAACACTTTCTTGGTCGTTTCTTATATTTTTATGCCCTGTTTCTTGCTTGTTAATGTATTCCAAGGGGGTGGTGTTTTTGGGCCCTATAGACCTTTTTTGCTCAACTCCTCCATATAACTGCTTTGTTTTCATACTGTGGAGTATGGGAAATAAAGTTTGATGAACATATTAATCTATTTATACAAACCTGTAATAAAATTTATTAAAAAAAAAAAAAATCCACATATTATTTTTTGTGTACAACCACACAAAACAACAAATAAAAAGTTTTTTTCTTTTTGGCCTTAAATCCAAATTTAATACATGAAGAATTTTAATCTGCATTTAAGAATTTATGCTGGCAATCAAAATTCTGAAAATTGTCAATACTTATACCCTTTATTTTCAAAAAAAAATCTCCGGTAGAACGGAGGCGTAAATATAGCGTGGGGGGCAATGTAAACTAGAAAATATAGCTCTGGTTTTATATTGAAAATCCCAATATACATTTATTCAAATATAGAAGTCACTACAATTTAGTTAAAACACACTAGCAAAGACAATTTAGACATCACCCTCTGTCTAAAGAGATGGGTGTCAGGTTGGACGTGATTGTTTAAACAAATTTGAAGCACTCATTTCTGACTGAGAAGCAGGCACAATTCATCATGCTGTCACATACACAATAACAGTGCAAAGCCCAAATTAGGTTAAATCAGCAGTTTTCAAGTTTCTCTCCATTACAGTTAATTTCCTTGTACGAGTTTGCTTTGCAGGCTCAGAATAAGTTAGTATTAATAGATTTGGAGCTTTTTGAATGAATCCACAAGGTCAATCATTCTGATCAAGTTGCAGAAACCATCACAACCTTTATAAATGTGATGGTTTATTGTACAATTCAAGACTACTGTCACTGTGTTAAAATCAATGTAAAGTTCACTTATGCCCTAAGAAAAATATTGTTATTTTTTTTTTTTTTAAAAAAAATGTTTGTATGGCGTAACAGAGAAAAATAGAGGGTCGCCGTCGGATGTAATTTTTTTTTTTTTTTAGATTTTCACAATGTTTACTTTAAAATGATACAAGATACTACTATTCAAGCTTTTTTTTCATGACATAGCAAAGATCTTTTATTTTACTTGTAGTTGTTTTTGTTTGTCTTTGTTTTCATGTTTTTCTCTTTGTGTTGGGTAAAAAAATTTGAAAAAGTTTTTTTTTTTTAGTTTGTGGACTGAAAATTGTAGGTCAGATTTTTATTTTGTGCTAATTTGCATAAAATTTTTTTGAGTCGGCAGGTTTTAGGGCGGTCGGATACGGGAAACAACATTTTTTTTATGCCTACTACTTCTCAGATAAAATCAAAATCAGACAGACACGCACATGCACAATGTTTGCAGGCTGTGAGGTTGTGCCACTCTATTATCGATTTGGTGTCCTTCAAGAAATTACCTAGCGATTTAAATCCCCTTCTGATTTATGCATGTTTGCTGAGTAGATGTCTGCACAACACCCACTTGTCCGTTTTGTGCCACTCAGTAATCCCCCCCCCCCCACCCCAGGCCAATCAGGGACATGGTAATTAAAGGTGACACAGATGAATGGAAGGTCTATTTTGATTGGTTGCTCAGAGGTTCTCTCATGTTATATTATTTAAACCTAAGTCCCTAATTTCTTATATGAACAAAACATTCAGTAGGGAACAATCCTCCTCCTCCCACCCCCCCCCAAAAAAAGGAATGTCACAAAGACATGCATCATACTTGCCTGATTCTAAACTTCTAAGACCGTTGCATAGCTAGGATTTTGACATGATGTGGGGGGGAGGCAGTGCTGCATCTCAACTGACAGAAAATGAGTAGGGTCCAGGGGCCCGCCTTAGGGCCCCTGGTGGGGTCCAGGGGCAAAACCTCAGTAGGTCCCTGACAATTTGGTCCTCAGGAAAATAGTAGGCACGGTGTCTCCAGTCGCACCTCGGGTAAGTTTATTTGGCACCATTTTCCTCATCAGCAGTCAATATTGTATTAATCATATTCAAAATTATTCATTATTTCTGCAACTTTCATTATTGTTGATAATACAGGCACATCATGGGGCAACATTTTTGTATCAAGAGCTTGGTTTGATACTACGTACACCCCCAAAGCTTTCGCTACCAGCATAAAGAAAGACAAGGTTTTCCTGCCTCGCACGCTCCAAAGAACAAGTGACAGGAACAAATTACTTTTTAAGGGGCCTAATATTAATATCAATGCTCTTCCCTGTTTATATCACTTGCAGTGATACAAACATGGCATCATTACACCCACAATCCCACCCTTAAATCCAAGCTATTTCAGTTAAAAACAGGTGGGACTAATACTAGGGTCAGTACGTAATTGGTGTTGTCACTGAGATACAATATGCTCATCCACCAGGCCGTTCAGGGTTGTACAGGTATGTTCAACATTGACAGAACGATCTGTGTGATCTGGGTATCATAAATCATCCCATAAAAACCAGGGTGTATTTTCTAATCCCTGGTGATTTAAGAGTACTGAACTGTAACCAACTGCGATGTTTTACTAGCTCAATAGTGAGTAACTGGATAGTGTCTGCCAATGTACACTGTTGGTACCCCCTTTAGAACGGGTGGGTTTTCAAAAATTCGAAAGTGTAAAAGGGTGGGATATCTTATTTTGTTGCTAGCAAGGGTGGTTTTGGGTAACAGGGTGGGTCAGAAATACAAAGGGTGGGTTCCTGAAAATAAATTCCAATTACTATCTGTGCAATCATGTTTGCCATGAGCACCAAATTTGAAATAAAAGTGTCATAACATCCAACAAGATAGGTTTTCCCCCTTAAATACAAATGGCTTTTTTTGTGCAAGTGGGTATTTTAATTGACAAACACAAAAATTTAAAATTATCTTACTCTGTATGTTATGTACACATAATTTGTAAAAGAAACAATTGGTTGTGACATCTCTAAGAATTTCCAATAAATTATAAAAAAGGGTGGGTTATTACGTTTTCAATATAAGGGTGTTTTCATAAAAAGGGTGGTTTTAAAAATAAAAGGGTGGGTTACAACACCACTGCCAACTATGATGTGAAGTTATTTTTAAATATCTTTTTGAGCAACTTGAAGTCCGTATAAATTTTTTTTTGTTTCAACCAAAAATCTCTCTTTTTTACATGAGGATGTTGTTATATCAGAAAGATAATTTTTTTCAAACAGTGGTTTATAAATTTAAAGTTCAATGATTTGCCACTGGACCAAATTAGTTGCATTTTCCAAGGTTGTGTAAAATGCACATGGTCTTTGCTTACATTGTAAACGCCGAAGGATGCCACGCATTTATTGACCCATCTATAGATAACAGGGCCCTATTATTATACAACAATACATCAATTATTGTTGTGGAAAAACCACGTCAAATGCTTTTTAATAGTTTTTTGATGATCATAATTAAGTCATGTGGTGGATAATCATACAGTACCTTTACCCAAACACCCATTCAACTTGGATGACTCCCAGTGGAGCTTTTTATTCATTTTGAAAAAAAAAATAAAGCTTAGAGTAAATGCCAAAATCACAGGTGATAATTTAGCTTAAACCCAATAGACTGATCTGTATGACCAGTTGATACACCTCTAATCTGCCTTATAAATGTACCTGACAAATAAGATCAACCGAGATTAGCTGCTGTGTAATACCAGACCATGTTCACAGTGTCTTGTGCAAATGATAGAGGTACTGTCAACGAGCAGCCTTCCGATACAAAGCAAGCAAATAATGCTTAATCGTATATCATCTTTTTACGATCACCCCCGCCCATCCCAAGCATAAAGTAACTTTTGCACAATCAACTAAACACCCATTTGTTGCACTTAAGGGTCTGTCATGATCTACATATTCTTACTGCGTCATCCCCTCGACTTACCTAAAAAAAGGTTGAGATTTTTTATATCATTAGAACCGTAATTTTGTTTTTCTGTCCTTAAATGGCCAGAAATGACCACAATGTAGTCCAAGATGGATTCCGTGTATGATCTCCCAATGTGCCTAGCATAATTTTATTTCATTGCAAGAAAAAACCCATGTATGGGGGTGGGGGGGTTTTTTGCGGGTCTTTTTTGTTGATTTTGCTACCTAAACAATTATTTTTGGTTTTATTTTGCTACCCTAAAAAGTATTTTATAAGTTGTTGTTTTGCTACCTAAAAGTATTTTACTAGGTCACACGTAACTTGCATGACTGTTTAAAAATGCACTCTAACCAAGTATTTTGCTATAATTTTGCCACATAACCTGAGTACGGACATACTTTACTTATGTTAGGAGTATGCTTGTTTTTCCCCGGTCCTAATAGGCCACTAACGCTGTAATTTCTGTCCATTACAGACAGAACATACCGAATTGTAATTTCTACTGATACGTCATTTTGCATAAGATTAGGTATCACATGGGTTTATTAGGCTACTGGTTTCAGATGAGTATAAAATCTCACCTTTTTTTTATGGTCAGGGTACGAGTTGTGGATCATGAAATCCCCTTTAAACTTACACTAAGAAGCATAATTAAAAATGAATCCCAATTGTGAATTGTGGGACGTGTTAAAACTTGGTAAAGCAGAGGTTCAAACAATACATTATGATCAATGACATATCTTCATACTTGACATACTGGATGATACTATAAAAGGAAATTCTTAAGTACAGGGAACCTTTACGTCGTTTTTTGACATGGTCGTCGGCACGACGTAAATTGCCACTAATGCATTGAAAAGCCGTATCAATCAAGCACTGTATTAAATTTTGGACTTGTCCGACGGGCAGTGCTGCGTTCGGAAGTCAATTACACTAAGAAAATAACCCTAATGGCCGCAGTCTTTATCATGCACCTACGTGTACTTGTTATTTATCTCAGCGGCGTAGCACCGCTGACATATTGTGCTCCTATGCGTGTCTTTCTTTCCTTCTTTCTTCTTTCTTTCTTTCCAAACCCTCCTTAAAATGCTTTCTCCTAACCAAACGCTTGGGCCGATGTCAACCAAACTTGTTCTGAAGAACCACTGGACCAAACGTCATATATGGTGCACACAGATTTGTGACAAAGTCATGCGGCCGATTAAAGGGCCTTCTTTTGAAAATCTAGAAATTCCTTTCTTCTGCCATAAATCAATTGCTATGGTCACAATTTAGGTCGAGAACCATTAACCCAAGCCGGATTTAAAATACATATAGGGTGTACACAGATTGGGTGAAAGGCAATGTAGACCGATTAAAGGGCCATTCTTTGAAAAACGATTAATTCCTTCTTCTAAACCAATCAATTGCTATATCACAAATCAGTCAAAAGACCATAACCCAAGCCTATATATGGTGTGACACGATTGAGTGGAAACATTGTATGCCAATTAAAGGGGCATTCCTTTGAAAATCTATAAATTGCCATTTCTGCCTCAAATTAATTGCTATGATCACAAAGTTGGTCTGAAGAACCACTAACCCAAGACCCATAAGGTTTGTAACACATTGGGGTCAAAGTCAATTCGGCCATTAAAGGGGAATTCTCCATCAAATCTTTCAATTGCTGCTTTGGTCTCAATTAAATGCTATGATCACTTTTGTTTTAAATTAGAAAAAACCTCTGACCAAGGCCCATATAGAGTGTTACCGATGGGGGTGAAAGACGATGTTGGCTGATTAAAGGGGTATTCGTTGAAAATTCAGAAATTCCTTCAGTACTCAAATCTATGCTATGATCACCAATGTTGTCATAAAAACCATTACCACTGACCAGTCTGATATTGGGTGTACACGATTTATCACATTCATCCTCCCTGAGTAACAGGGCATTCTTTGAAAATCTGTAATGTCAATCTTCTGCCTTACTTAACTCAAAATAACCCTCCGTTCAAATTAACAGGTTCACTAGGTGTGGTCCCAAAGGGCTAGAAACATTGCATGCTGACAATTAGTGTTCTTCAGAAGCACATTTAAGCCCTAGTTTAATCGCCTGCATTCCTGTTTCTTCGATGAAAAGAATATTAATAGTTTTTGAAGATATTCTTGTCGGGATTCGTGCTACACGATTTGATTATGTAATGTCGTCATCCTAGAAATGAGGGTGCTTCTAAATGGAAATGCAAAAGATTGATAATGACTCATCTAACATGCCCGAAATTTCATATGAAACCTCCGTTGATAGGAACTTCTACCGTTTTTTTTTGAAATTTGGAAACAAATTTTCCCCCCCCAATAAAACATGGCTGTACTTGCATCATGGGTAACTACACTTCCGGATACAATGACCTGTAGAGTGCAATTGAATATGCTCCGAAGAAAACGATTCCAACCAATATTCGGAGCTAATAAAAATTGTTTCAAATTTATCCTCGCGCATACACCCAAGGCACACACTCTGACGTCTTTTCATAATAGATAGTATGCAGAAAATCATAATTAAGCACTTCTGAAGACAAAATTCAGGGGAACCCCTTAAATAGTCCACAACAGTGAGATATTGACAATACTAAGCGCCATTACTCACCTACCATACAATTGTAATTATTTTTGTTTATTTCTAAAGCGCTTTTTGTTTAAAATAACTGGTCAATATTTGGTACTATTGTAAGGACCTAGCAACAACTTGGGTGAGTAATTTTATCTTGAGTTGTATTCACAATTCAGTACAATCCGCTGCTACCCTGTTTTCTGCCAACCTATAAAATTGAGCCGGTCCGTAACAAAATGTCAGTCCGATTTCGAGGGCATCGTATGATTTGCTTGTATATTTAGGGTTGCCTACTTGCATTGTGAACAAGGTGATTACTCACAATTGCAGATACACCATGCAGGGACACTCAGGTTGCGATCTGAATCCTGATGTCTGAAGTGGAGTGCTTTGATTCATTATGTAATGTTCACATCTGGAACTTTATTAAATTAGAATTTGTACTTTTGTTTGCAGTGACAGTAGGCATTTAAAATATAATACAAGGAAAAGTAGGCTGCAAACATTGTCCATGATGGTTCGGTACATACGCCTCTGTATTCATATTGAATGATAATGGCAATACTACGTGCTAAAAGGCTATGTTGGACTGACAATGATCAACAACACGTCAACGATACCCAGGCATGGTATTATAATAATCGGCACCTCATATTTCTGAACAAATTGGCACCGCGCTTCCTGTTGAATCGCGTATTGGATTCCCGTTGTCAAGCGCTCGTCACACACTTCCGGGTTTACGCGCGATTAGCCAGAATTTTGTTTCAGAATTACTGACGGACTAGTAACTGTTTCGGTGATGCTGTACCTTTTCTCGGCAGTGTCAATCCGATGGATGCTTTGGGCAGGCACGGTATTCACGTACCACGGATGGCGATTCGCTTACAAACAAAAATCACCACACCTTCCTGCAGTAAGTTAACACTATATTCGGTCACGCTACAATCGCATAACACTTTCATAAGATGTTAAAATATGGCACTTTGGTTAACTTCTCGACAAGCGTGTGTGGTCTTCACAGGCACACACCAATCAATACTTTGTTTTGCAGAGGAAGAAGCTTTGAGATTCCCAAAAATGTATGATGTTTTTTTTATACTAGGATTTATTTACATAAAAGCGTACCATATAAATTGGTATCTGTATCAGTTTGATGTGAGTAAGGTTGCTAACTTTTTAAATGAAGTAATTTCATTGTTATTACTTCTTTTTACTTTTTTTAAAAAATTATATCAAATAAAACACTACATAAACAAACCAACCATGCGAAATGCTAATACCACTGGAGTTTGTCCAATCATCCTTGTCCAATCACCAACTTTATCATCCAACTTTGTGAGTGGCAGAGTATAGTCACGAAAACACGTTCATCTTCGCAAATTGTGGCAGACACTGGCGGTCCTATTATAGGGGGAAACAGCACTTTATTATTATTATTTTAAAAAAAGTACCCTAATAGAGGAGGAGAACGGACCCAGGTCAAACACATCATCGTTTAAATCCCTCACTACAAGCTACTACAGGTTTGACACCTTTGTTAGTTAGTAATGGACCCTCTATACTCTCAAACTGTGTGTGCACAACTTGTTTCAATAGGGCCATCTAAGGTACACAGTGGTCAAACTTTAAAATGCTCCATCATGTTAAATGTAGGCCATATTGTCCCGTCTATCATATTTTTTCCAAAAATGTATAGTTTGTACCATCTATGACATTGTTTAACTTTGGGATTAAAAGGTCAATTTCTATTTGTACAGGGGTCAAAATCAGAAGTTGCGTGCAATTTGGTAAAAAATGAAACAAGTTGTTTCATCTAGCTTAAGTTTCAAAATAAGGAATAGTTGCACCATCTGTATGCCATATTTATCATGTTATGCGACAAAATAGGTCCTATGCAATAATCAGTGTTGACCTTCTTTGAACCCTATCCACTGTACGTAAACATCAAACTATCTTTTTGGGAATCCTCTTACCTATGGCAATAAAAATGCAAGAATTTAAAATACAGGCTTGTTTCAATTTCATACAGTGCATTTTTCTCCATTTTGAAACTTGAAGTCTGTGATGACTTATTAAAAGTATTCAGAAATTGGAAAGTATTGGGTACCAGTAAGATATTTCTTCACATACATATTTGACTGATGTGAACTGATTCATTTTTTATCGTTATAGCCAGGGTTACACTGCAAACATTGGGTTGTTAAAACGGGTGGCAAATTAGTGCAAACACCTAATGTCAAATCCCTAAACAGTTTATTTTAAATGTTTATATATAAGGTGTAAGATATTAAACATAACAGACAGTGCAAAGTGTTTAGAACGTGGTGCAAATGTGTTTAGAACAGTGTTTAATTTCTAAACATAACTCATCAAGAACTCCAAAATCTCACCATAAATAACTCTAAAAAGGTCAAACATCAAGCTCAAATGTCAGCACCCTGCCCATATGGCAAAATGTGGTACTTTTTGTGACATGTTGAATAGTTTTTTTGAACATTTCCCCACCCCTGTTGATCCAGGGGGGACCCCTGGGGGAAATTACAGAGTTAGTACCGGGGTTATAGGGACTGGCAATAGCCCTAAGTTTTGCTTACGCTACTCATCCTAGAAAAAAAGATTGGCCAATGTTGATTTTTTGTGCAATAATGAACCTTTATTGGGCACATTTCCTCCCCACCCCCCCCCGAAGAATCCCCTGAAATAATTACATGGTTAGAGGGGGTTGTTGTCCCCGACAATATACAACCAAGTGGGTTACCTAGCGCCTATGAAAAAAGATATGGACAAAGCTGGACCTTTTTATGTGGCAATATGACCTTCTTTTCCCCTAACCCCCTCCCCCGACAGACCCTGGGGGTGAATACACGGGTTAGTAAGGACTTTTCCCCTCCGACAATATACCAAGTTTGGCTACTCAGCTCAATGGCATAAAAAAAAGATCATGGCTAATGTTCCCAGGTAACATTTTTGTCACGGACATTGATACGGAGGGACATACGGACGGACACACGAACGGACGGAGCCCATTTTATAATCCGCTTCCGAACTCGTTCGGCGGGCGGGACAATTAGGGGGTTTTTAACCTGCGTGTTTTCCCACGGGGTCCCCTCCTATCATATTTCGCCCCTCATATGATTTAACCCTGGCGACGCCCGTCCCGACCTGAGCCGAGGGAGGGACTAGTGCGCGCGTGGGTGAGTGTGAGTCGAGGGTGTGAGTTAGGAAATGAGTATCAAAGGAAGCTAGAAGAGGAATAATAGTTCTTGTTATCGGGCGGCGCCAAAACCTCTTTTTTCCCTGGGGGGGGGGCCAAACGGAGCTCGGACGGGAAAACGTCGCTGGCCGGGGGGGGGCAAAGTGAAATCTTGGGGGTCAAAAGTGACATTCTGGGGGGCAAAATATGGAAATGTGGAACTTTTTTGCACCCATTTTGGCCCAAAAGCGCTGATTTTTGGCCCCCAAATCCCTGAATTTTGCCCCAATCCTTTCATTTTTCTTCGACCAGGGGGGGGGGGCAAACTGGGGGGGAAGAAAACATTTGGGGGGGGGGGGGGCTACTGCCACCCCCACTGCCCCCCCTTCCCCGGCGCCCGCCACTTTGTATAATTAAATTGGGAAACGTCTTCTGGATGATTGGCATGGATCTAATGAACTGTGTCGCGGTAGATTACATGACACTATGACACTGTGACCACTGGCATGGGATGGTATCGAGTTTAAAAATGGCAACAGCCCGCACGCATAGTGATGACCTTCAAGCAATCGGGTCGTTGAGGCTACAGCGTTATTCATCTGTTTACCGATAGTGTCCAGGTAAAATGGCTTATTGTGTCGTGCAGAGAACGCTGATATTTTTTTTACTTCGTTTGTTTATTCCTTTTTTCATGATAAAATGGGCGATTTTTTATCGTTACTATCCCACACCGGCGAGATGGTCGATAGCAGCTGTTGTTTTTGTAATGCGTACTTGATCATAACGTGACCTTACTATGACGTGCATACATGGTCGTAGTATACACAACCGGAATAACTTTTGTAATGATGTTAGGGGTTTGTTTGAATAAAATGATAACTGACATGAACACCGTTTCAGATTTTTCTTCCTTCCCAACTCCCAAGTCTTCTACTAAATCCTGGACTAACCTAGCTCATAAAAGGCCGACGCAGAGACTTTGAAATAACTTTTGTGTATATAAATTAAAAGGCAACCGTATATCACACACTGTCGTGTACCCAACTAGAAAATCGGTACATGTATACCCCACCGCACGGTCGTGTACCCAACTATCAAATCGTATATACGACGGTCGTTACGGCGGCTTTCCAGTGCGGCCGTTCAACCCACCGTCGCGGTATTACACGACGGTTGATGGCAATCATGAGTTGACGTGTAATTAGGCTATGGGTAGTCAAAATACAAATTGTAAGTGCCCCCCCCCAAAAAAAGGTTCAAATTGGGAAAAACGTGTTTAAGAGCAATAAATTGTGTAAAATTAAAAAAATGCTGGTATTTTTACCTATATGAGCCATGGTAATGTATGTCGCCCCTCCTATTATTGTCGCCCCTCTAGGACTATTTGATTTTAGGCCTACCCTGGTGCCGCTCCTGGGGGGGGAAGGGCCCAGGGAAGGGAGGTGGAGTTAAGGTCCCTGAAAATCTTGTCATCTAAATGTAATTGTTGCCACCCCTTCTGTTTACTCTATTTTTTAACCTTTTTTGTGGGCCGCCAGCTATAGCTGGCAGTCCACAATTAGGGCATCCGTTTTGCGTGTAGCAAGGAGTAATAAAGAGGAGTTGTCTGTCTTGTGTTTGTCTGGTGGTTGTCCCCCCTTTTTTTTTTTTCCCTTGCCCCTCCCTTGCCCCTTATCCCTTCCCTTGGCCCCCCCCCTTCTGTCTCGGTCCCCTGTGCTCCCCCCCCCCCCCCCTCTCTGTTGCCGCGGTCCCGTTCCCATGTTTCCCTGTCCCCGGTCCTGTGCGGTCCAGTTGACCCCCTGGGCTCCAAATGTAAAGATCTAAATTGAAACTTGAAGTTCGATTGACACTTTTGTCATAGGTGCACATGCGATCCCTCATATGGTTGGATGAGATCAAA
>JAMKCH010015453.1:0-24964 GCA_023653785.1 Ophioderma brevispina
TGGCAGAAACATCCAACCATAGCATACGGAAAAAGACCCCTGCTGAGAAATAATGGATCTTTTATGTAATAGAAACAGTTAATCTGTGTTAATCAGTCCGTAAAACTATGGCCAAATGTTTGCCAACAAATTAATCACTCACTGCCGCAGAGTAATCCTTGATGAACATGGCCATGAAATTTGTTTTATGCTGGGCCAAGAGGTATACATGTATAGTGTATGGTGCATTGAGATGTAAATCTTGGTGTCCGTAACTTGTAACATAATATAGGCCTAAAGTAGGTAACATGCGAAAAGAAGTTATGAACACAGAGAAGGTTGGCAGTTTATATATACAAAATATTTAGAAGTCTATAAATATCGGAGAACAAATGGAAACTGGAAACACAATACAGCGCGGTGTGGCAGTTCTGAGAATGTGGAGGGATGTTAGAGTAGATTAAGTACGGCACATGGAGACTCATTTTCTGTAACAAATTATTCAGTGAAAAAGTCCAGGAAGGGGTAACTTATGAAGAAACTTTATGAGAGAGAGTATTTCACTTTAAGTATTCTGCATATGTGATAACCATTTTTTGGACTCTGACAAAACTCCCGGAGCACGATGATTTAACTGGGAGCCAGTAGATTTGTTTATCTGCCGAACATGTCATGCGTAGTTTACATCGGCTGTGCTTTAATAAGCCAGGACTAATACAAGTGCATACCATGTCCATGATGACCGTTAGTTCAAGTTTTCTCAACTGAAATGATATCTTAATTTCCGTCTATCATAACAAACATCAACAATGACATCTTATTTTATTTTAACCAGTTATATCGCCTAAAGCCAAAACAAAAACCCAAACAAATTAGCTAAATGTTACACGCCCATCAAGATTTCCTCAGATGATCATAGAAGAATTGGATAGACTTGCAGTTTAGTGAGTCCCCTGTGAATACAAAATACAAATATCGTATCTGTAAGTTGAAGCCAAATGTATATGATATTATGTGTATAAGGATATAAAACCAATGAATGTCAAGTTCATCCAGCATATTTTAAAGGTTCCATGGCCCGATCGCCTAATAGCATGTCCCAGAAGCCCAGATTTTACCGGAAGTGATCAAAAGGTTGGTATCAGAAGCCTAAGCGATTATTTTTCTCATTTACCATTGTGAAATCTTTTTTTTCTTTTTTTTTTAGGGCAAAATGCTATTTGGTTTGCAGTTATAAGGCGAAAATGTGGACCCAATATTATTTTTACACAGAATTCTAGGGACTTACAAAAATACGTTTAGCTCTCACAGCAAAAAGGATTGAAATATCGCGCGGAAACTTTACAGATCGGGTTTTTTTAGGTAAAGGTCAATGCTATCAAGGTGAACACTTACTTTCTTAAATCGGACCACCCTCCTTTAATATTTATCTCTTTCGGGCATTGACCTACATGGGCTTTAGACGTTTTCTGTTTTGTTTGGATTATATTGAAAACTTCGTAAACGAGTTGATGTTTTAGGCACGCCGTCTTCAATTTTATAATTATTCTAATCGAAATCAAGACTCAAACAAAACCAAAAATGACCAATCAAGATTATATTGAGAATTCAAAATATTTCATGATAAATGTGTAATAAAATATTCATGATAATAGGTCATTATCTTTGATTTGAAATTATTTTGGGGCACCCCAAATTAATTTTGAATTTTAGTACCAGCAAATTTAGCCCACAAAAAAATTAGTAATTCAAAAATTTTTAAAATTCACAATATTTTTGAATAAGAATGTATTTTTTATTCGTTTAGGGATATTTTCAATATTATTTAAAAGTAGTAGTCATATTGGTTGAAAATAATAGCCTTTTACCCATTATATTATTAACTGTAGCTGAGTTTATCTAATATTTAAATCAAGCCAGACTCTTTTTCAAAAAAGTCCACTGTTTCAGACTAAAGTTAGTATGATAACTCTCTGTTAAATAAATGTAGGCCCTGCGCAACCTCGCACATGTTTTGAAGTTTTAAGATAACAAAGCTAACATTCTGAATTTCATGAAAGACTGGGAAGTTGAAAAGACTTTCAAAAATAATGCTGCACTGAGCAGCAATGATCAGCTCAATATTCATCTATGCAAATGGTTGTCCTTCAAGGGAAGTTCCCTGCTGAATCCAATTGGACAACAGCAATTACAGGCAATTCCCACGAGATCGTAAATAACAAATTAGGCCACTCGTAAAAAACAGGCAGTTATTAATAAGAGCAGAAGGATGGTCTGAGAAGCCGCTGTTTGTTTCAGAACTATATTGTATCCCAAAATAGTGATTTCAATTTCCAATCTATGTAGGATGTTTTCTGCCATGTTGATTGGGCCGTGGAAAAGGTAAACGTTACAAGCAATTCAAAACTGAACAGGAATAACCGTATCGAATACACGAATTGCAATGAAGTTCATATTTCTTTGTGAATATTGCCCAAAACTTCCATCTAATATTCTAGTTTCTGCTGGAAAAATATCAGAATACCTAACCAATCCTATGAAGTGCGTATGTTCATAAAACCATAGTTCAGAATGAATAATAGAAGTTATTAGCACTTCAACCCAAACAACGGCCAGGGAATGAACGGCGTTGGTAATTTTATAATCAAACAAATTGTCTTATAATTTACCACCACTTACTGAATATTCAACCTTTCATTATCCCCAGGTATAGTCCCTGAAGACCTAAAAGTAGCGCAGGTCGGTGCCTTTATATAAAAAAATGATACTGAACGATTTTCAAATTACCGAACCGTTTCACTCCTACTGTCATTTCTAAGATTTTAGAAAGATTGGGTTTTTCATAGATGCATGGGTTACATAAATACATATGGAAACGGAAAATGACAAACAATTTGGGATCAGTAAAAACATTCACCGATATGGCCATAATCACTTAGGTCGATAAAATCATTAGCACGAACAGCGAGGAAAAAGAAACAGCATTTGGGATTTTCTAGACACTATTGACCACGATATATTACTTCATAATAAACCATTATGGTTTCCGGGTAATTGTTTATAACATGGTTTTCTAATTATTTAAGCAATAGAAAAGCAGTTTTTGAAGATCTAAATACCAAACAGTCCCAATTCAAAAATGTACTTTGGTGGTGTTCCTCAAGGATCAATACTTAGCCCCTATTATTTATGCTATCTGTTACTGATCTTACCAATTGTTAAAATGTACTAGATTTTATATTATTTGCAGATGGTACGAGTCTAAAATCAACTTAATTAATAACGAATTGGTTGAAGTAAGCAACTGGTTTAGAGCTAATAAATTGTCCGTTAATGCTTTAAAACAAATCATATGGTTTTAGGAACTCCGCATATGACAGCAAATATTGGTGCTGGAAAATCTTCAAGTGAATTTTGGTTCATGCACAACCAATAAATATCATTCTTAACGATATTTCTTTACAAAGAGTATCTTCAACTAAATTTCTAGGGGTTGTATTTGATGAAAACCTAACTTGGAAACAGCATATTGATGGTATCTCAAAACAGTAGCATGAAACGTTGGTATCATTATCAAGCTTAAATATTTTGTACCTGGTCTTATTTTACATTCCCTATATTGTACTCTTGGTTTACCTTATTTAAATCATGCTATTCTAACATGGGGAAAAGCGCCAAAAATTTACTTAAATAAACTCTTCAAACTCCGCACCATTATTTTCTGATCATAACATTCTTAATATTTTTGACACTTTGTGGACAACTTGGAATTGGGCTTATTTATGTACAGGTACAGTACAAATCAAATACCAATCTCCCAAATTTGATGGGTATTTTATTCGGCGTAATGCCATTCATAATTATAATACGAGAAATTCCAATGATTATAATTTGACCCAAAACAAAAAAGTATTTTCAGATCAATCAATTAGAACATCCGGACCAATTCTTTGGAATTCATTACATGGAAATCTAAAAAGTTCAAAATCAGCTAAATATTTTAGAAATCAATACAAAAAACAACTCATTTATAAATATACTCTTGAGTAAATTTGTTTATCTTGGGGCATATGTCTTATTTTGTTATTTTCACCCTTATTTTAAAGTCTTTCGTAGTTTTATTAACTATTAAGTTTTAAGGGATGGCCGCCTCTGGCCTTATTGGCTTTTTAGCCATCTCCTCCATAATTGTCATTGTTTGTATGATCCTACGGATATGCCTTATGTAATTTGGCATTTTTAATAAATTGATTGATTGATTAATTGATTGATTGATTGTCTAAAACCAGTTCTTCTAATGCCGTTTCGTCTACTGCCCATTTGGTCTAATTACCAGATTGTCTAAAACCAGTTCGACTAATGCCATTTCGTCTATTGCCCATTTCGTCTACTCTTCATTTTGTCTAATGCAGGTATAAACAGAGGACACCATATTTAAACAAGGAGAACAGAGGGTTGAATTTCACCGGAGTTGCAATAGACGTATTACATGCTGAATTTATCAGAATTTGATAGAAATTATTCCATTCTTGGTCCAAGTCAAGTCTACAGTGGTTGGCATATGAAGAAATATATTTTTTTGCCCCAATTTATCTGCAATTTGCCTATAATTGATTGAAAAACTAATATTACAATCTGAGTTCAGAATGCATAAATTTGAAATATTTTCACGTATACACCAAGTATTAAAACATATCAAAATCAGAGCTAGATACTGTAGGATACATGTTAAATTTGCATAATTTATGCAAATGTGCACTTTTTTCTTGATTTCACCATTTTTCAACTCAATTACCAACATGATCAAATCACATTTTCAAAGTATTGGACACATTTTATACAGACCAATATATAAAGTGACTGTTGTGTAAATTTGAAGTCTTGGGACATATGAATACCGATATTACGTAATAATATGATGTGTTCGTATCCGATTACCTGGTTTTAATACGATTCGGTGGCCCTTGACGTGACATGTGTACAGGGATCAATATCTGTACACCGTTCAGTATAACACGCACCAATACGGGCACGGTGTGTTTTTAACATAACAATTCTCCAGCAACTTTACCACCATTTTGCTGAAGACACACCTGTGACTTGTCCAACCTGTTACAAATAGCTCCTCTATCCCCGGTTGCGGTGAGATGTTACTAGACTGTTACATACCTCTGTCCTTACATGTGCATCAACCAAGTTAGCCTTAAGAAATCCCACATTGGTTACCCCAGATTTACAAATGAAATACTCCATTTTTTATGTGATGATATTGACTATTAATTTCACAAAACCAATTTTATTGTGTAAATTCCATTGGAATGGAGATAAAAGGGTCAGCTTACAAAACTTGACTTATTTTTAGTCGATTTATTTCATTTGTCACAGTGTAAAGTGAATCAGACGTACATTACGAAAATCAAATAATGTTATGGTCCAATTCCCTCTGTATATTTCAAAGTATCCGTAACCTGAGGGCATAAAACAAATAAATGTGCTAACGTTTAAAAAAAATACAATTGGTAATGTTCAATGGCCAAGATACGGTGCACACAACGGTATTGTAACCACCTCAGATCTATATACAAATATTTTGCCAGGTATTTACATTAGTCCATGAGCCAAGCAAATTGTTAGTATCCTGAAAAGGGACAAAACGACACTTATTATGCAGCATCATTTATCATGGCCTACACAAAAAGTACATGATAGCATTTCTGGAATGGTATCTATAGCCAGGTAGGGGGTAACCAAGGTTTACACAGGGGGAGCATTTTTAAATTGCTTCAATCAAGTTGAAAAGTATACCACATTATTTGTCTGATCATAAGGATTCCAAAAAGGTATAGTTTGTACTAACTACAGAATAAAGTTTTAGGCTAAAAACAGCAAAAATCAATAAAAAGGGTCATTTTCAGATGTGTACAAGGGTCAAATTTCAAAGTTGTCTCTGTTTTGGATAAAATATGGTGCATATTATTGGTGGAGCTCATAGGATTAAAATAAGGATTAGTTTTGAATGTCTAAAATGCCTAGTTACCAATGTAGGGGGCAACAAATGTCTACGTTCATTGTAATCAATGGGGCTTGACCTTGTTTTCTCCCTACTTTTGTAAGTAAGCATTTAAACCACTCAAAACAAATCCTTATTTTAATCATATGACCTCCATCAATCATTTGCACCACTTTTTAACCAAATTGGAGCAACTATTTAAAAAATTACCCCTGTACAACTGAAATTTAACCTTTTGACCTGTTTTTAACCTTAACTCCAAGATTTTGGGTTGTAGATAGTACAAATTATATACTTCATTAATAAATGGAAGATTGTTTATTGGTTGAAACTCTATCACGTGATTAAAACTAGTTCAACTATGCGGCGAGAAATCGGCGCCATCCGTAATTAGTACCCCTAAGCCACGCCCACCCATAAATAGTTCATTTTTCAACGGCTCAGAGGTACTATTTACGGCGCTTAAGGACTACATCAAAATGAGCATGAAATTCCTTTTCCAGTCTTATACAGACACTCTGATTTTTTAATTCACTAATCATAGACTGTCCCCCAGTCTCTGCTCTGTCTCTGGGTTTTTTTAGTGCAATTGGTTAAAAGATAAAGCTAAAATTAAAATTTGAAGACCTTTCAGCTCGCCACCCAGTGGACATGCCGGTGTAAAGAAACTAAGTGTCCCCCATGAGAGAGTGTCCTAGCTACCATAGCAACATGTACGGAATAAACCGTGACCTTGTATACGAGGCCATTTGGGTACAGTGCTGAAACAAACGATGCATACAGCACTCAATGGCGAACACAATACACAGATGGGTGGTAGGACACTCAGGCACGCGGACACTGTAGTTTATGACACCGGTCCTAATACCGCGCCCTCTATTATACCAGCCAACTAGTCCACAGGACGCGAATTACACAGGGCTCCTGGAGCTCCTGGAATTACACAAATAGGGAGATGGGTTGAAGAGTCTAGTTTAATTTCAGTCGCTTAGCATTTTCATCACAGTGGACCCGAGGGAGGGTCTAACTAATCATGACTTTATAAAATCTTTAACATCCATTTTCTTTCTTTACAAATATTCTGTTTATCAAACAACCGTTTCCACTCCAGTTTTATAGATCTCATTAAACTTTTCACAAAATTCATCAGACGTAATAAAACTAGCGTTTTCTGTTATTAGATCATTGATAAATTTTAGACCTTTTCTTTCCAAGTGTCTGTAATGTATAGGATTATTACCGACTATAATCAATTATTGTTCCATGTGCACCGACCAAGAACATCAAAATCTTTTTGAGTTTCAGACAAATGCCTTTGTGTATATTTTAACCATATCTCAAACATCTTCCAAAAAATCGATTTTGTACATTTTGACTTATGAAATCGGTAAAAAAGGAAAAGTCTTAATTGTTAGACAGTATTAAATCGTTTTTGAAACAAATTACATAGAATAAAGTAGAATTCCAGTTGTCTTTTAATCCAAACTTATTTATAGAGAAATCACATGAGAGCCAAAAAATCTACATTGTGATTCCTACCATTTTCCTTCATTCCTGAGTAAGTGTGATCCTTTGTATTTCCATATAAATTGAAAAAAAATAAATTGGTACTGGGATATTGATTAATCATCAAGGGGATTGGAAGTGAAAAAACTATAGGAACTATAAGTGATCTGCTAATCTGAAAAATGAAAAAAACAATCCAAAATCAAATTTCTGCTTGTCTTGTAACAATGTACCGGGTCCTCTTAAACATCCATAGCCTTCAAATGATAAGACTTTGAAGCAACCCAAAACAAGGGAAACAAAAAAACGGGAAATTTAAGTCATTACTGTCCTACGGGGAAAATTCCTCATGAGCAGGGACTTGCAAGCATGTGCCAGGTGAAGTGTTGGTACGAGTATTCATCGGACAACTTTGTGGACTTAGTGCATTTTATAGCCTCGGCTCAGTGAGATTTTAGTGGTTTTGCTCTCGTGATAGGGCTAATGAGAATTCTACAAACATATCGTTAACTTTCAAGTTATTCCTAAAACTTTTATTATTTTGACTCTTTCGCGTGAATCACTCACTTAGTTAGGAAATTTTGGAAGTGTGGTTGCATTTTTTTTGCTAGATTTGATAAAACGTTCATATGTTGTAGAGTAGACCCTAGAAAGTATAAAAAGTATTAACTGACATTTTTTTTTTTTGAGTGCAGGGGGTAGCCAGGCATTTCAAAGTGGCCGCCAATTTTTTCATATTTTAGCTTCGTTTGACTAATATTCCAAGTTTATGAAGTTTAAAGAGTTTATTCATGTGTTATTCAATTATTATCAGTGATGGATACCATTTAAAATAAACATTTGCGATAACTCGAATTAATCAGTTCCAGTTTTGGCGCCAAAAAATTCAAAATGGCCGCCATTTTGATAGTTTTTTGGGTTTCTGAGTATATTATGGCTATACTCAATGATATAATCAGTAATCACTAGACTTGGTCACAAATATTTAAATTAAATTACATATTATTTAATATAAAAAAAAATAAGCATATTACCATGATTTTAAATCATAGCTTCTTGCATCGGGATTTTGTTCCCAAATGGACCCCATTTTATTTTAAGTGTTCTTCTTTTTCTTTAAATCAGAAACAACCAGTAGCAGCTCCAGGAGGGCAATTTCCCACTCCTCACTGTTTCTTTACACTCAGTTGACGCGGCCGCGCCGCCCCCCCCCCCGCCCCCCAGAAAATTACCGATTCTTTGGCAAAATCAGTGATTTGGAGGGACCAAAATCACAAAATTTGACAAGGAAAAAGGATTTGGGCAAAATACCAAATTTTGGCAAAAAATCAGCGATTTTCGGCCAAAATTGGTTTAAAAATTCAACATTTTTGATTATTTTGGCTCCCCAGAATTTCACTGGCCCCCCCCCCGCCCTTAAAAAAAAAAAAAAATCACTTTGCCCCCTCTCCCCAGAAAAGAGATTTGGCGCCGTGTTGGAAACTACCGCAAACACAAATTGCATAGCATAAAATATAATATAAAATAATTAACAACCTGAAGGCATATTTGTTATGAAGCTGGAATATGCTTAGAAAAACCCTGCTGGCTTTCCAGACTAATTTAAAAAATATTGCTAGTTGGAATACAGGAAGTTCTAGGCAAACTGCGTCAATGGACCATGTACGTTGCGATACACGATAGGTTGAAATGGTAAGTGGTAAGTGAAAATTGTAGATTGATATTATATTATGTAACATGACGTAAAAAGGAATTATAGCATCTGTGGAACCCAAAAATTAAGCATGGTATGGCTTCCTGCGGGATATTACTCTAGGTGTTTGTTAACTTCAGACCAAACATAAATTCAGTAATTGTAGAAGCACCACAAGGTCCTGTTGACAACAAGCCTCACCATTGGCTCTGCTTGTCATAGACATCATTCTACAACACATCCATCAGTAGGATACAAGAACCTCAATGCAATTTCGGGAGATTTCACCAACCTTCATTTCTTCATTGGGACAATTTCAAACAAGCCATATTACCCAACCCAATGGGGCGGCTACACAATGAACCAATAAGAGGACAAGCTGTCCAAGAATGTTTAGACAGCCAGATCTAATCAATCTTACGACCATAAGCTGCCGCTATCATTTTTTAAAAGTGCCGTTGGAAGAGAGGTTACAACCATGATCTAGCTATTGTAAGCAAAAACATCTCTAAGCTGTGTAGCAATATTGTTCTGGATCCTGTTTCAATAACTCAACATTTGACCAATCGAGATCCATGTTAACGGCAGTGCCTTTTAAGCAGGAATAAAAAACTGGCAAAGATTCACTGATAACCGGGACCAAAACGTGAAGACGATGCACACCAAAACCCCGTAACAGCAAACTACCGTAATAGTAAACTATGACAAATTTGACCAACTTAGTGAAACAATACTGCATGGAGATTCATACCCAGAGGCTGTAGGACGAGTTACAGAAAGGCCTTTCCAAGAATGTGCTAAAGATATCCTTGAGTATAACTTACCGGCTTGAAGAGATCTTCGCCGCTAAGCAATCCTAAAGGTGAGGAAGTGTCAGGGGGGATCGCCAAGGAAAAAGCTGGCATACCCGTAATTGAATCACACTGATATGACCCAAACAGAAAGCAGGAAAGCATGTCTACATCCGAAAGCTCACAATGATCAACAGAGCCTCCACAGCAGCCAAAACTGTTACACCCAACCAAATTGCCCACCAAGAAGCCCCAAAAGATCACACTAAACCGAAAGAGTAGGTTATCCTGGTTGCATCATACCTTACAACTGGACGAATGGGAAACCGGTGTACTTAACTTTTCAAACAGGAAAAACAGTAGGCCTCTTGACAACATCTCAACTGAGGAGCTGAAAACACCAGTGTTAGTTAACTTCAACAAGGAAAAGCAGTAGGCATTGACGACATCTCAACGGAGCAGCTAAAACTTGGGCCCAATAGCAACAGGAGTGAATTTTGAGCTCTTACAATTGCTGCCTTATTTCTCACAGTTACCAAAGATGGAGGAAAGCACATGTTATGGAACTCTTTAAAGCACGGGAAAGATCCATATAATCCAAGAGCTATCGATAATATCACTCCGCTATAATACAAGCTCTTTGAACATCTCCTGCTCAATGTATACACCTGGGATAGAGGGCACTTATAACAGAACAAGCAGGTTCCGGCCAGGCAATCAGCAAGCCAAAATGGTTTCGCGAAGGGTTTGGTAACGGAGTCGTGTCGTCGATCTACAGACTGTTAATACAGATATTACTCCCGTTAAGATTTTGGAACTCACCTAGGATATCCGCTTGACTGAGTTCATCAAAGGATGGCTTGGCGTTAGGCTCAAGATGGACTACCCCCAAGGGAGCGTGCTCGCACCCTCTGCCTGTTCAACATCTAACCAAAGGACCAAACATAGGCGTGCAGGGAAACATGTTGTTTTATATATGTAAATATCTTGGGAATGAGCGCACAGATGCAGACTTTACAGTTGTCAAAGATAGATTAAACCCAACGCTTTGGATAAACTCACTCTCATTATGAGGAAAAACCACCTATGTGCCAAATCCATCCGAGACACAGGTGTGTGCTTTCCATCAAAATGTCAACAGCCTGGTCTGTTTACTTAGGAGTACCTTGGGACCATACTCTCTCTCTCTCTCCTATAAGACCCACTCAAGAAGCCGAAGGTTAAGGTAGTTCACACAAAAACATTTTGAAAACAAACTCACTGGCACAGATGGGGTGCTCGTCCAATACCTAGATGACGGCACTGCCCTGATGTGCTCTCATGTGCAGAGTTTGCCTGCTCTGTATGGGGAAAAGATTTACCCATAGCCAAGAATTTGATTTCGCGTAAAGGCCTCCTGTGGCTTATTTCACAGGATGTCTTCGCCCAATCCAAGGAGAACTTATGACATCAATTGCTCAACCAGACATCTGTCGTAGCATGAAAGAGCGTAGTTGCCAAGGATCTAATGTGAAAGCACCCTATGTTCAGACAGGAAAACCCCACTGCCTTAAATCCAGAGAGAGAAGAGAGTTAAGCAAAGTCCACCCCTTAAAACAGTGTCTAGAGTTTAAGAGAGTTCTCGCCTTTGTGGAAAGAAGACTTGATATCAAGCAGTAAAACTATTGGTGTTGAACATGGGGCATCATCCATCTGGAGCTGACTCCTTCATGAGCTAGGGCGATTGCCTCCGCAGATTGATAACCAGAATGGCAGATCTAAGGTTTCCTTGCAGAAGTTAGGCTACCTGGAGCAGATCAGGCACTTACTCTGGTTCGGGAAACAGCTCACAAGCCATGGAACATCTCTTGCCTGCACCACTGTTGGAGCAACAATGCACAGACAAGGACTTTGCGGATTTTCAGTGAAGCAGCAGACATTGCACCCATCTTGCTAGATCATGTATGATAACACTGTGTTTTGCGACACGATAAGAATCCTTCGAACATTAGTGAATTTTGGTTGGTCTTGAAGTTAAACACTAGAAGTAATACCCCACATACCATGCTTAATTGGGTTCCAGAGGCCAATTAAATCCTTTGTACGTCATCAGTTACATACCAATACATATCATCTACCCAATTTCAACTTACCAATTAATGTCAAAGGTGACAAAATTTCAACCTATCGGTGCATCTCAAGCACATGGTCGATTGAATGCGAAGTTTGATAGAGGACTGCATGTATTCCAACAAGCAATATTTTAAGGTATGGAAAGCCAGCAGGTTTAAGAATATGACTTCAGTTGTTAAATAGTTTGATTTTATGCCATTTGTTGTTGCAGTTCATTTCCTAGTGGGGGTGCCAGGCCTCTTTTCTGGGGGGGGGGGGGCAAATTGAATTTTTTTGAGGATTGGGATAAAGTGACATTCTGGAGTAGGCAAAATAATTTCAAAACATTTTGAAGATTTTAAACACCAATTTGGCCCCAAATCGCTGATTTTGACAAAAAATCTTCATTTTCCTTCGATTGGGAGAGGCAAAACTGGGGGGGAAAGACAGAAAATTGAGAGGGAAATGGCCCCCCATGCCCCCTGGCACTTAACACTGTTCGTTTCTGAATACATTTTTATGTCGCTGATGGTGTAAAGAAAAGAAGGCAATTAAATAAAAAGGCGGATATTTTCGAACCACACTTCCCTATGCTAGAATGCAATGATTTAAAAAAATCATGGTAAGTGACTAAATTTTATTTGTGATACTAACTATATTGTAATTAACAAATCTTTAATGTCAAGAAAATTGTCAAGGAAAAAATTGAAGTATATAGCCATAATTACTAAAACAACAAAATATTATCAAAAGGGCGGCCATTTTTTTGAATTTTTTGGCCGCCAAAACAGGAACTGTTAAATTCAAAAGTTATTGAAATGTTACTTTAATGTATCCATCGTGATATTAAGTGAATAACACATGAAATAAATCTTTAAACTTCATAAACTGGGAATATTAGTCAAAATAAGCTAAAATATTGAAAAAATGGCGGCCATTTTTGAAATTGCTGGCTACCCCCCTTGCACATCGAAAAAAAAAGTCAGCTAATGCTTTGTGGGTTGTCCCCTGACCTATTCTACAAGATATATAAGTTTAACCAAATATAGCAAAAAACTAATGCAAACCTCTCAAATTTGCAACAAACGTCCTAGACTAAATACTGTCTTTAAATTTGGGTAGCAGAATTTATTTTAATTGTTACAAGAGTCCCTTTTTACCCATGCCAGATGATTGCATTTATATGATTTTGCAAGGAAAGTAAGATTAATAATAGTAATTAAAGTTATTAATAAATCAAGGTGTCAAGGAAATCTAACCAACCACCAGTAATGCTGTTGAGACTCAAGGAGGCCTCAAGAGAAGAAGAGTTTGCATTGGACTTCAGTATTATTGTTTTATGAAACCTTTTGTCATTTAAACCATCTTGTCATCATTTGCCCAATTTGACTGTCTGGAGTTCCGGGCGTAACGGCCCGTTTGACCTGATCTGTTGCTGTGATTCTGGTAGTCAAACCCATAAACCAGAATTGATTTCGTAAGTGCCAACAAGAACTCCTCATTTCTCACTGAACTAGGATTGAAAACGAATTTAATTTATATATAACCCTCGAGATCAAGCGCTGTAGCTGGTATCGCACCATTGGTCAATTCAACGTCACTTAGATGATTTGACACTACCCTGAACTTGCTCGCAAAAGTTATCACTCTTCCATAGCAATTAATCTTTCTTTCCGATCATATCTTGCACCGATCAAATTGACTCTGAGGTGAATTCATTTAATCTAATAACCATTTGAAATCAGCTGATAATTAGTCCTCAAAACCTGTGGATTTGCACGCTACCGTTGCAAAAACGTTGCTAATCAAACCAACTTAGACCATAAAATATATGATTGTATATCAGTCGTGATTTGAGTTTCATTTGGGGGTGTTATTTGCTTTGTGTTGTAATCTTTGAGCCGAAGGTCGTAACAAATTGGTGGGGCCTCGCCCGGGAATTCCTCAATTCCAAATTATTTTGAGAATTGAAATTTTAGTAAGAAAATATTATACCGCTGTACAATCATCTGGCATGGTATAATTAAAGTAATTACATAAGAAAAGTGTTGTGTGTGAGCTATGTAAAGTATATGCAGTATACCCCTCAGTTTTGACAGTGTACTTATTAATTTGGCGATTTATATAGTGGACATTTCATTGGTTCATTCATTTGTGTGGAGTTGTACAATTTGTAGGCAAGACTGGCTTTCAATCCCGAATGGTTTCAATTCAAGACGGGTAACATTTGAGGAATTTGATTCGTTCAGAAGGCCTAATTACAAATTCGTGCGAAGCCATGTGGGAGTCAAATTCAGTCTGGAGAAAGAAAGCAAGTCTTTAAAAACCAGTTATTGAGCATTTTGCAAAAGTAAAGAAATTTGAATGCTAAAATTTTGGACAAGAAGTGAACTAGAAACAACACAAATGGGTGAAAGTAAAATTAAGCTCAGTAACTTTGGGTAATTAGAAGAGAGTTGAAACAAATGGAGTTGGATCTTCAACTGAATTTAAAAGAAATGGAAAGGAGAATACTCAAATTAAAGAAATGCAAATTGAAAAAAAATCAAAGAGTTACACAAAATCACGCCAGTGAAGCAAAAGTGGGTTTTGATGTTGGCAGACACTTTGAAAATGGTGGCCGGAATTTAGAGAAAATGAGGTTGAAACAATTTTTTTCAACACTTTTAAAAGACTGGATTTTACAGTCGTGGCCGAAAGAACACTGGACAATTTTAGTCCAGCATAGGTTCATCGTAAGCTAGAGAAATATTTGCTAGTTTGAAAAATTGGACCAAAGTAATGACTATGAATATGTAGACAGCAAATTCTGAGGGTTACCAAATTTGTGGGCCTGAATACTACAGACGAAAAATACAGAGTGAAAGAAAGCTATGAACAAAAACCCATTTAGAGTTTGCAAGAAAACAGTAACAGTTATTTGATCAGTGGCTCATGGCCTAAGAAAGTGGGTACCATTTTTTATAGGTTTCGCCAACTATGTTAAAATGGAGCAATTTAGGAAATTTTGTGTCATGCTGACATCAAAACTTACTTGGAATGAAAATAAAGTAGCAACTTGCAAGAAGCAAGCAACTAAAGCTGATGAGTATTTCATAAGCCATAGATGGAAGTTAACAACACAAGTTCCATCATCATTCAAGATAACCAAAAATCAGGTAAATTCATCAAAAACCCTGATCAGACTACAGACAAAAGTGCACCAAACACACTAGCAGAAGTGCAACAGTGTTGGAACAGATTCTAAAGCAAACCAAAGTTTAAGTGTTTTCTGTGTGGCAAGCCTGGGCATAAGAAAGTGGAATGTCGGCAGTTCACTGATTCCAGTAGTACAAAGAAAAAGATGTCGGTTGTGCCACAAAATTGGCAGATCACTTTGATAAGTTGGGGAGGGGAGGGTCCCCCAGGATAAAGTTCAAACGTTTACTGATGAAGTCAGTGTGGAATTAGGCCTTTTGTCAAGTAATGGTACTGTATCCTTGGGTGCACATGGTGAAGAAGTCCCAGTAAAAATTGTGAGGATACTTGTTCAGGGCAAAGTATCAATTTTGGAGGGACTCTTGCACTTGAGAACATATTGCTACAGGTAAACCACGCGCTCAATTAAAGTTTGGTCATGGAGGTATTGAGTGTTCCCCTACACAAAGTTAATTTAAAGTCTCGTGTCAGGGTCAGTAGGAATTGGGAGTCCAGAGGGAACTTCCGATTAGAGGAGTAGATGTACTCCTTGGTAATGATTTTGGCTGGGGATAAGTCCATCCTGAGCCAATTGTCCTCTGAAAAACCTGTGTTATGACACGGAGGACTTTGATGAAAGTTGGATTTCCCATCATGTGCTGTCACTCGTGCAATGATTAGAAAGGCCATGTTGAGCCGTTGACTGAACAGTGTAGTGTCAGTGATCGACTGATAGAGCTACACCGAGCACTGATGAGGAGATACGTGGTGATACTCCCATGTTGGATGAAATCCAAGTACTCTGTCAATGCAGGTAGGGAGCGTGACACCACAGAATACATGTACATTTGATAGTGGTGCTACTCGCATGTTGGATGAAAATCAAAGTACTGGCAGATGCAGGTGGGGAGGTGCCCCACAAATACATTTAACAATTTGGAATACTTTTCTCACCATTGTGGAGGAAAGTTCGTGTAATTTGTAATGACGCATGAATACAAAAATGATCAGATATTACATGAGTATTAACACTTGAATTTATCTTATAACAGCAAATCATGACCCTGAGTTAAAGAGAACTGCTGAACGAACAATTACTCTTGATGATATACAGTCAAGGCTGTGTGTTTCGACAGACAAACGGGGTGTTCATGAGAATGGAGACCCCCTGAGTCATAGGTTGATGAAGACTGGAATGTCTTCTTGCCCCAAAAAAAAAATCCAAAAATTGGCGGTACCACCCCAAGTGTACCAGTCTGAAGTCTTATATATTGGTCATGACAGTCCCATGCCAGGACATATGTGTGTAACGGCGGAGTCCTAGAGAGATCGAATCTTGCAGCATTTCTGGTGGCCGACACTCAAAAAGGATTTGGCCCGTTACTGTAGGTAGCCTGTGCCATCCCGCCAGGTCGTGGGTAAACCAACCAAAAGATTAAGCAGGCTCCTCTGAATCCCATACCTGCTTTTGATGAACCTTTTAGTCAAGTAAAAATCGATTGTGTAGGCCCCCTGCCAAAACAGTCAGAGAATCAATACCTCTTAACAAATGTGTGCAGCAACCAGGTTTCTGAGGCGATCGCCCTTAGAAAACATTCGGCTCACACTATAGTCAAGCACTTTCAAATTTTCACCGTTGTTTGCCTTGGCCCAAGCAATCGTCAGATCATGCTTCAATTTCACATCTGGAGTGTTTAAGCAAGTTCTCAGAACTAGGCATAGAGCAAAGTCAAGGAGCCTTGGAACGCTTTCCACCAAACACTGAAAAACATGGATGCTGAGTTATTTTGCCTATAATTTGGCAAGGATTGGGGACGAAGGGATCACTTTATTTATTTGCAGCCAGGGAGTTCAGTCCAGAGACTTTGTATTCAGTTCCGTTTCGAGCTAGTGTTCGGAACACAAGTGAGGATCCCTAAAGTTGCTTAAAGAAAAATGGTTAGGTCGCGACTCTGAAGTTTGTTTGCTGCTGGAATATGTTTCCAAATTCAAAACTAGACTGAAAAAAGAACCTCAGAAATTGCTAGACAAAACTGTAGAACGGGCCCACGAAAGATGAAAGTTTGGGCCTGACAAACATGCACAATACAAGAGATTTAGTCCTGGTTACAAGGTACTTGGATTGTTTCCACTTCCAGGTAATTCCTTGCAGGCTAGGTTTTCAGGACCTTATGTAGTAAAATCAAGGGAAGGGACCCTGAACTATATGTGAAAACCCCAGGCGTAGAAGGAAGACGCAACTATTTCATGTGTGACATGCTCAAAGTAATGTGGAAATGAACCAACTCCAAACTGTCATCCTGTGCGCGTGTCTAATCATAAACAATTCCTCACATAGAGTCTGACACCACTGAAATATATTGAGAGTTCATATGGCATTGGTGCACATTGTAGACAGATATTGCTCGTGGGTGGAAAGTCTCCCCGTTAAAGAAATCTTAATTTTATTAATCAGTTTTAGCCGTTGAAGGAGAACCGTACAACGATAATGTTAAACAATATACTTAAAATAATTATTTGACCACATATCGAGTGGTTTCATAGAAAAACGGAATTAAAATAACCCTAACAATGTATTAAAATCATCTAGTCTGACCATGTGCTATTTCAAAATCGCGCTAGTATTCGTGTTATGCGATACAGACCGGCACGGTTTAAGGTCATACTGCCATCGGAAATACCACAATTATGAAAGCTCATGCGTGAGCTGTATGACGCTACTGCGCTGTCTGTATCGCATAACACAAATACCTATCCCATATACAGTACGCGAATTTCAAATAGCGCGTGGTAGTTACAAAATTGCTTTTATATTCGGTTTTATGGTTAGTATAATGCTGTGTTTCCCATGCACCATTCCATATTTGTTCAATAATTGTTTTTATAAGCGTATATTGTGTAAGTTTTATCCCCCCCCCTGTGTAATACAGGTTCTCCTTTAAGGGGTTACCTAACACTTGTATAATTGTTCTTTTTTTGTTCTTTTACTGGTCCTGGCGTGACTTGTGTCCAGATGGGTGTTTAGCGTATGCCATTCCCTGACTGGGAGATGGTGACATGAGATCTTAGTCTACGGGGTCCGGGCGCTTAAAGTGTGGACATACAGCACGCCCAGTCAGGTGCTGTTATTTTTCGTAGGTTTTTATTTGTAGGTTATGGATTACCAGTTGGCACGCCGCTAGACCGTTTTTTTTTCATTAGTCCTGAATTATTGTATTATTAAATGAGCCTAAAAGCTTCGTATTTTGATCCTGATATGCACCGTGTATCATATTAAATATACAGTGTGGAGTCCAATCAAACCCTACATCAAGAAAGATTTTTTCTTCAAAGTTAAGAGTTATTTTTGCTTCAATTGTTTGCTTGTTGTTTTAGCAGAGTAAACATGCTATCGAAGATTTTTATTTGGTGGTCTTTCAGGACGTTTTGGGTTCAGAAACTATGTCATTTTGTCCGGAGAGACCTAAAAATTTCAGTTTTGGCCGATTTTAGCCCTACAATGCGGAGAGACTTACAAAAACCTACGTATACCATAACACATTTATAGCAAAGACAATTCACACAGAAATTCAGAAAGTATCGATTTCTTCTCGACAAAACCATATCAAGTTGAATAAAATGGTCTATTGTGTAACATAATTATAAGTAAAATATCTCAAAATTAAATTACCATGTTCAAAGTCATAAAGAGTCTTTTGAAAAGCACATCCATTCCAAGGTCTTGCAGTTTCATGAACATACATGAAACTGCTCAAGATTTTTGTTTTACTCTCTAGGTAATTGTTTGGGCACAAATAACATTATACTCAAGCGTCATAATTGCAAGAAAACCTAAAGCTGAAGTTTTTCTTTTTTTCTGTAAATAAATCGGAATTACACTTAAAATTCAATATCGCACTGCTATTTTGGTCGAGCGGAATATACAACTTTCTATGGTTTCACTTTTGCGCCCAAGTTCGTTGTAGGTTAAAACCATGAAATCTTGTTGAACCTAAGTAAACTGTGATCTTACACCAGCTATCTTGAATTTCTCTTAATTTGGGAATTGAACATTTTTTTACTTAGCATTTCTGTTGTAATCTCTGGGATATTGTTTTTTATAATATTCAATTACTCTCCCTCCCACCTTCTATTGTTTAACCAATAATTTGGTGTTAATGTTTGTACTCAAATCACGGCTGATAGACCATGTTACTCTCTATACCGATGCATCTTTGTTTGGCTAAAAATCGCCAAACAGGATTTTAAGTCGCTCAGCAAAATATGCGTACTTTTGCCTCCAAAGTCCAAAGGAGACACCAAATAAAAACGTTTTCTGAAAGCCTTTTTATCCTTCTTATACCATAGCAACATTTTGAGCAAAACAATTCTTAACTAGTTTAATTATTTTTTACTCTGAATGTAAAGGGGTTTTTTTTTTTTTTTTTTTTTTTTTTTTTTTTTTTTTTTTTTTTTTTTTTTAATAATTATAATGAATAGCTGCAACATGTGTATTACATCTTGCAATAATGATTCTTTTGCTTTGCCCGTATATTTGTCTATCAAAATAAGTTTTGTTTTTTTGTCGCAAATAGCCTAAGTAGCTGCAGGCGCCATTAAAATCCAACAACAACAACAAGTACAGATAGTGTACAAGATGAAGTTGCGAAAAATTTGTTTTTTTCCCTAAATTATTCAATGGAAGTCTCAAAAAATATTGTTTTGGAGAACATTGATGACTTAGTTTCGCATCTGCCACCTGCCCACCAAACTTTGATTCAGGAATATAATACATTGTTTCCAGAAGACACAGAAAAAACCCTCAGTTACTCCTATTGCTACTCATGATATTGATGTTGCTGGTGCTCAACCCATCAAACAACATCCCTATAGGCTCAATCCTCAGGAAATGACATCCTATAGATGAAGTTGACTATATGTTGGAAAACGGAATTATTGAGCCCAGCCAAAGGAGTGGTCTTCCCCATGTATCATGGTCCCAAAACCTGATGGTACATATAGGGTTGTGGCAAACATGAGACGGTTCCAACAACCAATGTTCCAAAACGACTCTCACCCATACCTAGGATAGACGACTGTATAGACAGGGTGGGTAATGCCAAATATTGTCAGTAAGGCTATTGGCAAGTCCCCTTAACATGATCAGGCAAAGGAAATTACTGCCTTTTGTACCCCGTTTGGTCTCTATCAATACAGAATTATGCCATTCGGCTGAAAAATCGCCCGCACCCGCAGCAACATTTCGTGAATGGTTCAATATAGTGTCAAATATTGCCAATTGTCAAGCTTATGTGGATGAGTATCATTGTTCACCATGATACATAGTCAGAACATGTGGCAACACTCAATCATTTGTTTCCAAAGTTAGCAGAAGCAAACTTGACCATCAATCTCTTGAAAAGTGAATTCTGTCATGCAACAGTGAAGTATTTGGGCCATAGTGGGTACGGGCAAAGTAAAGCACTGAAGCCCAAATAGAGTCCATTGAAAGAAATATCGATCACCAAAAGGACAAAGGGAGTTGATGAGATCCTGTTCATGGTGGGGTTACTATCGGAAATTCTGCTCAAAATTTTCCAGCCATTGCCAACCCTTTGACAAATCTCTTGAAGAAAGTACACCCTTTCATTTGTCTGAGAATGATGAAAAGCCTTTCAGAGATGTAGTCAATTCTGATTAGTTCACCTATGCTACAAGGCCACAATTTTGAAAAGCAATTCAAGCTGGCTGTGGATGCGAGTGATGTGGGGTGTGGAGCGGTGTTCAGATGGAATTGACCACCCCGTGTGCTTTTACTCCCAGATAATTTCAATGTCCACCAAAGGAATTACAGCACAATTGAAAAAGAAGGTTATTGGCAATGTGGGGTTTTGGCTATGCAGCATTTTGAGGTATATTTGAGCGCAGCCGCATTCCCAGTCATCGTATTCACAGACCACAACCCGCTTGCATTCTTGCATATAATGAAAAACAAAAACAGAAGAATTATGAGATGGTCCAATTTTCCTTCAAGAGGTGATTGGAATACACCAATATTGCTGGGAAAACAATGTAATCCCAGACGCATTGTCTATAGCATAGTGTTTTCATGGACATAAAAAGAATTATCAGAATCACAAGTTGATCAATCAGTGATTGTTTTGATTTTTGGTTTGGTCACATGCATGAAAATTTAATAAAAGTGTGATCTGAACGTTACTTCGTGCTTGACTCCTTTGGTGTTTGTATGTTAAAGTGTAATCAAAGAATAAATTTATGAGTTGCTATAATGAACGAGGCTTGACCGCCTGAAACGTACACGAAACGTTTACAATTATGACACTACAGAATTTGTGTATACGGTGGTAGTACACATTGTAGTATTTACATTACACACAAATACCTTAAAGTGTGAACATACAGCACGCCCAGTCAGGTGCTGGTTTTTTCGGTAGGGTTGTATTGTAGGATTATTGATTTCCAGGTTTGGCACGCCGCTAGACCGTTTCTTTTTCATTAGTCCTGATTATTGTTATTATGTTTTATGAGCCTTAAAGCTTCGTAGTTGATCCTGATATGCACCGTGTATCAAATTAAATATATATTGTAGTATAGGTGTCATTGCGCACTTCTTGTACTAACTTTATAATGAATAGCTGCAGCTTGTGTATTACATCTTGCATTATGATTCTTTTGCTTTGTCCGTATATTTGTCTATAAAAATAAGTTTTGTTTTTGGCGCAAATAGCCTAAGTAGCTGCAGGCGCCATTAAAATCCAACAACAAACAACAACAACAAAACATTACACACAAATAACAGAGTTAATGCACTGTGGTATTGCTGCAGGGTAGTAATTTTAACACAGGAAATTTTGATTGTATGAGTTTTGGCATTAAAAGCAAGTAGAGCATTTTGATTTCTAAAGTAAATATTAGTATGGGACAGTGTGTCAATTGTTGGTTTTTTTGCTACAATTGGAATTTTTGGTCTTAAAATGTAGATAATGGTCCCGGGAATCCAAATCAAATTGTTACCATTTTTTATCCCTTCCGTTTGGCGGCCATCTTGGATTTCAAAATGGCCGCCATTTTCAACATAATTTTGCTCTATATCTGGACTTCTGAGTAACATAGAAGGTTCAAACTGGTGGCAATGTTTAAGATGTCAAGGAACACAATTATCACATTCAGAAAGTCGCAGATTGTTTCCTTCAGGCGGACATCTTGTATTTCAAAATGGCCGCCGTTTTCAACATATTGCTCTATATCTGCACTTCTGAGCAATATATAGAAGGCTCAAGTTGGCGGCAATACCCATGTTTGTGATGTCAAGGAACACAAATATTACATCTGAAAAGTCACAGATTGTTTACTTCCGATGGCCATCTTGAATTTCAAAATGGCCGCCATTTTTAATATATACTTCGCCCAATATCTGGACTTCTGAGCAACGTAAATGGCTCCATTTGGTGGCAATACCCATGTTTGGGATGTCAAGGAACACAATTATTACATTCAGAAAGTCATAGATTGTTTCCTTCAAGTGGCCATCTTGAATTTCAAAATGGTTGCCATTTTTAATATATACTTCGCCCAATATCTGGACTTCTGAGCAACATAAAAGGCTCCATTTGGTTATTGATATTGATGTTGTGGCAGAGTGTCACCGTGAAAGACTAAGGGCTAAGGGACCATCCCCGACAGAAAAGGGTGCTGGAGACCTGGCAAATCCAGCTACTATTTAGCTAATTTACAAGCTGAATTGTTTACAACGTAGCGCCAGGGTTAAAACCCCGGATTTGAAGTCATGCTTCCTGAGTCAACATTGGTCTCTACCAATTCGGATGATGGGTTGGTCCAACTATTGGTTGGTCCTAAAGGTCCAACCCTCAAATTGACAAAGATGCATAGATAACTTTGTTAAACGTAATGCTGCTTTCATCGTCAGCACATACAACGTCCAGACACAATCAACAACAGCCAAGAAAGAAGAACTTGTACATGGAGAACAACTGTATGATATTGATGTCATCTGCACACCGCATTGTGCACAGCAAATATCTACAACAGGAGAATATCCATGGCTATGCACTCATTACGGCCTCCACCTGGAAGAATAAGAAAAAAAAAAAAAAAAAAAAAAGCGCCAGGGTTAAAACCCCGGATTTGAAGTCATGCTTCCTGAGTCAACATTGGTCTCTACCAATTCGGATGATGGGTTGGTCCAACTATTGGTTGGTCCTAAAGCCTACTGGAAGGTCCAACCCTCAAATTGACAAAGATGCATAGATAACTTTGTTAAACGTAATGCTGCTTTCTAGGCAGCACATACAACGTCCAGACACAATCAACAACAGCCAAGAAAGAAGAACTTGTACATGGAGAATAGCCATGGCTATGCACTCATTACGGCCTCCACCTGGAAGAATAAGAAACATGCAGCTACAGGAGGTGTAGGGTTTCTTTTCTCACCAAAGGCTCTCAAGTCTTGTGCCACCTTGTGAAACTGTAAGAGCGCTTCCCTGAACCTTACACTGATGGGTAATCTTGAAACAGCATTTGCTTCTCCATCCGAGGAACTGGACCTGTCTCTCATTCACCTTGACATTGACTGTCCACTGCCACCGGGGCAGTTCTAACGCCCATAAATCAGGTGCATCCCTGGAGATTTGGGCTTGGCATATGGGTACACACACTGTTCACAATCCCAGTATAGGTGGTGTGTTGTGGATGGAATTGTGAAACTGTTTAGCCCCTTTGTTTGCCACTGTAGAACAAAATCCAAAATCAAGCAAGTAGACTACGGACATTCTGGTCAGAGAGGGGTGGATTAACAGCATTAAGAACTCAAGAGCCTACAACACTTTTGAAGCTGTTAAGTCTGATCATAGAATTGTCTCTTGCAGGAGCAGGCTAAGTTACCGTCAGAGTATACCCCCTCCTAGAGATCCCTGAAAACAATTGACTGGAGAAAGGTAGTGGGAGATACAAAGCTCTGTGAGCAGTATACTTCACATAACAGGTTCAACACTCTTCTTGATGAGCTCGAAGATTCTAATCCCAGCAAAGTATATGAAGCCGTCACTTCAGCCAACAAAGAAATTGCACTGGAGATGCTACCTAGAAGAAAGAAGAAGACTACTGCCCTTGCCTGAAATGTCATCAAAGCCAGAGAAAAACTGAAGTCTGCAGCCAAGAAGCACCATACTAAATCCACCAGAAGCTCCAAGTAGAACCTTGATGCCGCTAAGGCTGAACTTGATGATGCTTACACCGTGGTGCTTGAGGAGCATGTTAAGTCCAAGGCTGAAGCACTTGACACCCTACATCTCAAGTACAAGAACTGCTGCCTGGGAGGCACTGTGGGAGCTGACTGCTAAGAAAGCTACCCCATCTATAAGAATCAAAGGTGAAACAACTGAAAAGCACCTTGACATGTGCTTTCATCACTTTAGTCCTCTACTTGGCAAACTAGTTCAGAATAACAATAACCTTGATGAAACTTTTTTTTTTCAATCAAAAGATACCAGACGCCCTTTCTATCAAGACTGGACCTTTCACTATAGAGGAGCTGCCTGAAGAAAATGAACAATACCAACACGCCTGGTCCAGACAACATTCCTGCAGTAATCTGGAAGATTCCACTTCTTCATGATCAACTGTTGGAATTTTGTAATGACACCTACATGGGAAACAAACCAGCTGTTTTATTATATTGAAATGTTCATCACTCCTCTA
>JAMKCH010015454.1:0-30495 GCA_023653785.1 Ophioderma brevispina
TTTAGATTTGTTGTTTTGGTCAAATTCACAGTGCACCATTTATATGTTTAGCTACCCCATCTAACTTATAAAGATTTTAACCAGGTTTAAACTGTTTTATATGGAAATTGGATTTTTTCCACTGGATTTGACAATTACTTACTTCATCTAATATAACTGGTTACAACTGCGATACGTATTATCATCTTGTTTTCAAAAATACTGACTGAGTTGGCCCTGGATTATTAAAACTCCTTATCAAAACCAAATTGGACCCAATGTCCTACTCCAATAAACTGTTTGTATCAAAACCTGTCCAGTAGCCCCAATAATCATATAAATTTGATTGATTGAGCCCAATTTATTGGTCGAGCCACGAGTTGCAAAATATTTTAAAACACATAGCCGAGAGCAATAAATATTGGACGTCAATCATCCGATTTTAGATTTATCATGTTTCGGATCCGATATTTTCAACACTTGGACTCCTCAAAACATGATAATCAAAGAGTATGGCACATCGGACTAGCACAACACACTCACAATCACCATACTTAAAGGGGATATGCCCGATTTAAGATATGAATTTTTCATCTGAAGATTGGGCCTTCGCCCCAAGAACCCCAATCTGTAAAGTTTCGCGCCGATATTCAATCGGTTTTGATGTGATAGCTAAAACGTGATTTGTAAGTGCCCATAAGCGCTCTAACATAATATTGTTCCAAGATCACCAAATGGGGTACATTTTCGCTCATACTTCCAAACCAAACCATTCCTTTGGCCCAAGAATTTTGTTCACAGGGTAAATGAGAAAAATAGTAGCTTTCCTTCTGATCCCAAAATTTGGACCATTCCGGTAAAATCTGGGGCCTTCTTTGGGACGAGGCTTATAGCGATCGGGCCATGGACCTTTAACTAACAGAATGAGTACTAAGCCAAGCCACAGTTACAATAAGTTCTAAGCTGCATTACAAAACCTAACATTGTACAGCGGAAAAATATAGAACAGGCCAACCTTCAGATAACAACTGTGTGGACAAGTTTCTTGGGTTTGAAGCTACTTTCATTATTAACATCTACACTGCAACCAATATCAAAGTGGGCTGCCAGCAAGAGGTGCAAAATTTGGCAGACGTTACAAATGAAGAATTTTGAACTATAAATGGTGAAAGCAATTCCATTCTCATTGATCAGAAGAAGATGTAGGGAAGAGGAAGATGTATCGCCAGGCACTCCAAAGACCTATATGTGTGGCGCCGCGGGAGGTTCCGCTATTGAATTTCAAGTACCCAATTAGGAATTAAGTCACACAAGTCCCGCGGAAGCTTAGATCGATTGGTCAGAGGTCCGATTCACGGCGCCTGCGGCACAATCATAGTTTTCCAATGTAAAACAAAAACCCACAGCATGCATCATGACCTCTCCTTTCGAATTATGTAGTTCTCACGTTCCCACAGAAAATATGGGGAAAATAAGAATGCCTACTACAGAATACTATGCCACGATTTGTTGATGAAGATTATCTAAATTCATGAAGATATGGAGACAAAGAATCGGCAGAAGTAAATTGTTATGCACGTGTAAAATGCCCCGCGAAACGCACGCGGGCTATATTATCAAATTTTTGACGGGGACTGTGCCGGGGCCACTGTGGGAGAACTGCCCTCCGCGCGGCGTCCCGGTGAAAAGTGATTCCATTTCGCAGTTTTTTCACATCTTTAATACTCAATATAACCCTTATGGCCATTGTAGCGAGAACCCACCAAGGGCGCGCAATCAATTCTGTGGTTTTAATTGCATGATTGGGGATAATTTTTTAACTTGAAGTTTGAACATTGGTACTAAGATGCTGTTTCATCAGCGTGATAAAAGCATGAAAAGTAAATACACACAAAAATGAATTGGAGAAACATTGGTTCCTTTATAATTTTATGAGCGCCGAACTCAATGGTGTAATATGCTGTCAAATCTTATAACTTGTAGGATTTGTACAAATAGGGCAGAATATGGAGTTTAGAGAGGCCTATGAGACCATGTACTAAAGGAACAATGAACACCCAAGTCACTTCGTGACCCGACAACTCTTTCTAATACAATTTTTTATTTACCATGCAGCTGCATACATGCATTTCATAATAGGTATATAGATATTATATTATTAATTCCCAATACTTGATCATCCTCATAATCTATGCTAAATTCACACTTAATACCCTGTACCATAGTGGGGTCCTCCGCAAATGCCCCGGAAGTACCACATAAGCCTACTACATTGCCCGAAATGAGCCTAAAGCTCCTAACTCCGGGCTCAAATGTGTGTAAGCCGCATGCAACAAGATAACCGAAAAAGCAAAAATCAAATGCGAACGAGTGCCAATCTTCAACTCCACTACAAAATTGTGTCCGCTTCTTGTCCACCGAAAAGGCGCTGAATTTGATAAAGTGCACCATCGCCTTCGTATTCCGCGTGGTTTTCATTCACAGGAAATGATCGGAACTTTAGAGAATGGTCGAAAAAACAGGACGTATCTCCTCGAATTCGTCAATTATACATTACAAAATCCCCTAGAAATCACTATTTCAAAACGTTCATAAATAATCTAAAATTCAGGGGGGCCGATTTTGATGGGAGTTTCATGCAATATTCCTCCTTTTTGGATAACCAAATCGCTTCAAAGACCTTAAGCTACGACCTGTAATGCAACCCAAACCCGGAAGTATGGGTAAAACGCTTGTTAGAAAATAACTTCTAAAAACACTGTTGCACGTGTACACGCTCTGTTATTTTCTCCAGTAAAATACCAGTGCGATCGATCGAGTGTGGAGCGTTCGCACAGATCCCGGGAAAGGCCCTTTCAAGTGGATTGTGTAAGTGCGTGTACAATAGGTATTGAATGGATAAAACAAGCTTTCTCTAGCGCTCTCGAAGCGATACAACCTCCTCTTCCTTACATCTTCTCTGCATTGATAAGCATTCTGGCAGGCAATTATCTGATTCCAAATTGCAATGCTCAATAAATTGAATCCAAAACATTTCCAAAAAAAATTCTGGGTTATAGCACCTCACAGAGGATTGGCATTCAACAGTTGTGATGTGCAGTAAGAGTTAAAGCACTCTAGAAACATGGACAAACACTAGTTCTGGTTTCCCAGAACAGTTTGTCTTTTAAACATGCCCATGACTTCATGTTTCTATATCAAACTTGCATACAATCCAAAGTGGTGACATCCAGTGAATTTGTGGACCCCAACATAGTTTATATTACTGTAAAAGTGAAATTTATCGCAGCTAACACATTTTTCGGCGCTTTTTCGCCGCTTCTTGATCTAGCGCGAAATTAAAAACCCCGCGAAAATGTTTATTTTTGTGTGTAGGTCTATGTAGGATACTGAAAAGAGCGAATATAAAACAAGCAAAAATGTTAAAAAAATCAAAAAAGGAAAAAACACCAATAAAAAACAAAAATTTCACTTTTACAGTATTCCCTTTGTGTGTTTTTGCTTTGAAAAATTTACACAATATAAATGACAATATATAATCAGTTTGTGACATTTTGTCTCTTTGTTATAAACGCAGAGGCAAGTTCATTGCAAAATTAGAGCTGGTAGTGTAATAATATCGTTGATATTCAGAAACCAATAGCATTAATTTTTTTGAACACACATACATATGTGTAAATCTACTCAACCTCTGAGAAATGAGATTATTCAACTTATGTGGGAATAGACTTGACAGTTGTACTCCATTTGGATTGAGTCCCAAAATTACATAATTTCTGCCTAACACTAAGGAAAATAATAATGTCCATTTGTAAGTTTGCCTGGAGGTTTGTAAATTTGATGGTTATGTTATGTTGCTTGCCCCAATCCGAAACAACTTAAAATATTGACATTATCATGGCAGGCCTTCAGTTTCTGGCATACATAATAGACAAATAGATGTGCATTAAAATAACTTGTATTGATGGCTCAAGTCCAAACACTGCAAATAAATAGGATGTGGTTTAATGAGAACGGCCATACTATTAGTGTATCAAAAGAGAGTAGGTGGGATAGGGTTATGGGGTTCCATGACCCCTAAAGGTCAGTTGGGGAAACAGTGACTAGGATGGCAGACTTCCTTGATTTGAACCAATACCTACCTACTATAGTGCTTGTTTTATATTTGTCTATCATGTTCTATACTTATATTGAGCTGACACTTGTACACACCGACCATCAATACCGTGGAAACAAACTTGCGGTTTGATGCTAGACGCGATCATGCATAGTGCAACACCTATTCACTACTATCTAATATTGATGGTTACCCATTAAAACGGTAGTTTTTTATCTGTATCTTGAGAAAGAAAGGATTTTGAAAGCGAAATTTCAGGACGACACTGAGAACAATACGGGCTTTCATCTGATATCAAAATTGAAAACTACTTTCCAAAAAATCAGGGGGGTCCCAAAGACGAGTGGAACAAGCACCTTTAAAACACATTTGAAATCACCATTTTAAATGCTGGACTGTGAGTCAGAGAAAACATTTTCCAAAACTGGAATTAATTTGTACCACCTTGGAAAACACAAAATACCCTAGAAACCTTAAATCTAAATTATTTCTTATAATCAGATTTGGCTAGCAAACAATTTTTAAGATGTAACATTGGACATTAATCCTAATAGTTCAATTTGAATTGACTATGGTTAGTTTGAATCTGACATGTAGATTTGAATAATCATGGCACAATGGGAAATTAATCTGATTGCTTTGTCCCAAATGTCAAATCTTTGTAAAAATTCTCAATTTCATCACTTCATGATCAATAGTGGAATTGGAATGGAAAATTGATGTGAAGGTACATACTAGACTTGGGACAGTGGTTCTTACGGAATAACCACAGTGTTCTGAGGGGACATATACTGAGATGGATTCTGAACTTCTGTAGAATGGCGAATGTAGTTCCAAATAATGTGTGTGACCATGCCCTACTGCTCCGACTAACGACATTATTAGAATACAACATGTCAATTTTAAGAGCACATACACACTATATAAATCACTTATTTCATTAGTTATCTTGATTATAGTTTGAGTAATAATTCTGGCCCAAGGCACATGCCGTGTTGCTTGATCTGCGTCTACGTGCAACCCAGTGTGCGCCGTTTTGGTGGGAAAGCGGGCGTACCTAGTAACTTGGCCAATAACGTATTACACCACTATAGTTCATAAAGCATTGTCCACAACTACACTTAATTTATGATTGTCCGAGAGTGCCACTCAGTAACCACTCCTCTAAAAACCCTGACAAAGTGTGTGAAATTCCTTCATCGAACATCGATTTTGCTGATGTGTACAGGCCCAGACATTGAGCTTTAAACATAGTGAGCTGACTTTAGGAACAGTCCTCTGCCTCTCCATAACAACGTAGTTTCCAATTCCAAGTGCTGGCAATTTAGTGTGCTCAGTTTCTGAAACAGTAACTCTGATATTGGACCAAGGATGGGGAAGGGGAATGGCAAATAGAAGATGGGAAATGGGATTGCGGACAGGGTATGGGAGGTTGGCAGATGGTAATAATGGGGATGGTGGACAGGGGATGGTGGACAGGTGTCTAACCCTGAAATTAAACCATACAGGCTGTCTGCCAATATAGGTCTTATTTTCAAACCTTACTATGAAATTAACCTTATTTGTGTAAATTTAATAGAGATCTACATCCACTACTAGTGATTGGAAAGCAGTGTTCTCATGTGAGGGAACGAGCAACTAATCAATTTTTTATCTGTGGTTTGACTAGAATCGAACAAACGTGAATATTTTTTAGAATTGTTTTGCCAAATAAATATTAGAGAATGGTCAGACGCTGGACATTCTATATGTCTAATATTGGTTCATAAAACAAATATTTGGTAATTCCTTCATGTACTATTACATTGACCTAGTCTAGTGTCAAGCCTTCAATGAAGGATTATGCCTTACTGAATAAAGCTCTAGTCTTGACACTAGACTAGCCCTGTGCAATATTACAACAATTTGGTCATTCCTCCATGTAATATTACATTGACCTAGTCTAGTGTCAAGACATCGATAAGGGATTATATGCCTAACTGAATAAAGCTCCATAATCCCTCATTGAAGTCTTGACACTAGACTAGTCCTGTGCAATATTACAAAAAATTGGGCATTCCTCCATGTAATATTACATTGAACTAGTCTAATGTCAAACCTTCAATGAGGGATTAAATGCCTGACTGAGTAAACCTCTATAATCCCTCACTGAAGTCTTGAGACTAGACTAGTTTTGTGCAATATTACAAGAGGAATAACCAAAAAATTTAACTATTATATCATTTTATTACTTCAATGGGGATTATATGCCTCACTGAATAAAGTTCTATAATCCCTCACTGAAGTCTTGACACTAGAGTAGTCCTGTACAATATTACAAAAATTTGGTCATTTCTCCATGTAATATTACATTGAACTAGTCTAATGCCAAACCTTCAATGAGGGATTATATGCCTGACTGAGTAAACCTCAATAATCCCTCATTGAAGTCTTGAGACTAGACTAGTTTTGTGCAATATTACAAGAGGAATAACAAAAAAATTTAACTATTATATCATTTTATTACTGTCCGTTAATAGTCTGAGCAGGTAAGGTCAAAATCTATTTATCTTCATGGTCATATATGAAGTTGACCTGATTAAAATGAAAAATACTCATCTGACTGGAGAGAATAACTTGAATGAATCATTAGAAATAGTAGTTGAATTGTGAGTGAAGTATAGTACTCAGAACAGGAGTCATTTTAGAATAAAGTTGCGATGAGATAAATACGTGGGATTAATTGAATAAGGTTTTTGTATTAAATATAATATCATGCAACATGCTATGCATTTTTTTCCAAAAAAAATCCATGCTGTCATATCATCAGAGGAATAAATAGGTTATCAGATATAGAAACATAAATATGGTTTGCTATAAGCCGATAATATATTATTGTTAACTAGAAAGCACCAGTCCAAACTAGATGAAATCGCTCAGAGAGTGACAGTCTTATGTTAATTTTATTAGCCAAATTGCAGACACACTTTGCTTTATGTTAATGCACCAACTAAAGATTCATGGAATATCCTTGTGCCTTTAACGGTAAACTGCTAGCACTTATATTCTAATCGAAGTAACAAGCCATAAAAAATCTGAAGCAGAAATTTCAAATTAACTTTTTTCTGAGGCAGTCCAAAAAATTCACAACTGGAGGTTGAGTGAACACAAAATCTTATCTGCAATAGCTCATGTGTGTTATGGTTTCTCAAATGAATTGGCATTTCAGCATTACTTGCCTAGTGTACAAACAGAACAGAAGGAGCTATTAGATTAATATTTGTGATCCTCACTCAAAGCCTATATATCGCTTAATAATTCTCATGAACATGTTTAACAATTAAAAAAAACAAAAACCATGCATGTTCTCAGATTTTCCTTACTTGGACCCTACCGTAAGATTCACAAGTGTACTTAAAATGCAACAAGAGATTTCACAAAACAGGTGTCCCTAAAAAATGTGAAAATCCTGATTTTTTGCACTTTCTTTGAAAAAATTCCCCATCTGAAGATTAAGCTGAGAATAACAGTCTGACTAAACTGACAAGTTGATTTTTAAAAACTCCTTGACATTATGCTGAAACTATTTTAAGAAATACTATTTTTTAATCAATTTGTAAAATAATGGGCCAGGTTACATCAACATCAACAGCCTGTGGAACTCTTAATATTTTTTTGTTTATATCTATCTTTTTTAATCACAAGGTGAAATTTGCCCCACTTTCCAAAGTGGGGTCCACAAAGAAAAATATCAATCACGCCTGCCTCACCATTTTTTAAATCACTTCATCTTAACCTTTTCTTCAAATTTTTTAAAAGAAAAATTGGTAATTAATCTTAAAGTACAAATGGTAGCTAAACAAAACAGAGAAGTAAAAAATTAACTGGATTGAATTAAAACAAATTAAAAGTCGTCATTTATTTAAACTATTTATACATAATTATAAAGAATTAAATTTCAAAAGTATGCCCATTCAGAAATAAATTGGGAACTTTAGAAATTCTTACATACAATAACACAATGTTTTTCTTTACACTCTTATCAATACTGTTTTAAAAAGCACAGCTTAAGAATGTTTTTATTAAAAATCTAGTATCTTGAACTTTCTGACTTCTCAAGATTTCTCTAATTCAATTTAAGTCCCAGGTGAAGAGGAAAGTATCAGGTATTTTAATGAACTGCATGTGCAAGCTCCCAAACTCTAATCTTCCTATCGGTAAAGAATTCAAGAGTCTTTGACCTTTGCTGATCTTAATCTCTTCCTGTCAGTAATTGACCTTTCCAAACTTTCTAAATTCAACCATGTAGTTATTTAAATAGCATTAAGAGCATTAACGGATTGCGGTGAAGTTGTAAATTTACCTTCCATTTCTGAAGTGCACAATAGTACAGCTCTTATGTTCAGTAGTTCAATTCCATTGATAAAAGTGTGATTGTTTTTGTTTTGTTTTTAAAATGGTATCATGTTTACAATCAGAAATGAACCTGACTGTCAGTGGGTTTCAAAAGAACAGCTGTGTGAAATGGTTTCAAAATAAGAAGTGGTAATTTACAGTGGTGTTGGGAAGGAGGGTGCCAAAATTACCTATGGTCAGTTGGTGTAATCTGTGGTCATTTTGACCATTCTACAAGTGACCCAAGGTCATTTGTGAGGGCTCCCTATTTGACACATGGTCATTTTGTGACCTCTTTCAACGACTTCTGATCATTTTTATATATCCAAATCACTTCTTATCATTTGTATATTAATGAGTACTCCTATGGCCTATGATCATATTTGAAGGCTCTTCATGTGACCTTTGTTCATTTGTGAGGAATTCTTATGTGAGTAATGGTCATTTATAAGGTTCCCAAAATGATTTATGCTCATTTGTGACATCTCTCCAAATGATCTATGGCCATTTGTGAGAGCTCTCAAAAATGACTTATTCTCAATTTGTAAGAAATCCTCAAACGACCCATGGTGATTTCTGATGGTCACTCAAATATCATATGGTCATTAATAGGGTTCCCACAAATAACTAACGACCTGGTAATTAATGAAGATTCTCAAAATGACCTTTTATCAATCATAGACACTTTTAAATGACTTACAGTCGCTTATGACAACTCTCACCAACTTAACTACTCCCTTTAACACCAAAACTTATCTATTTCTGCTTACAAAACTTGATTATTTACTATATTCAGTGTAAAGATTTGAGAAAAATTTCAAGACAATTTGTGGCTATACATTAATCAGAATTTCACCATAAAAGTCTGACCAAGGTCAAGCATGGTTTAATTCATAGAAATAAATATTAGATAAATTATACACCTCTAAAGCAAATCTTAAATGCCTCCGTCTATGAATATAAAATGATATTATGTATATATTACTCTCCTGAGGTATTTCATCTATGCATGGAGTGCAAAATTAGTATAAAACACCCACACAAACACACACATGGAACGACATTAACCTTTTAACATCCGCATGTATTTATTGTCTTCGTCTGTTGAAGAAGAAAAAACATGACGAAATGCTCGGTGTTAGTTTGGGAGTATTAGTCACAAAATGATTTCTCGCAATCAAGAGAAAAAAATTACATTCTCCCCTTTTAAATGATGCAATTTCGGTTCAGTACAAAACATGAATTGCAACAAATTGTGCAATAAATTGTATGAGATTAACAAAAACACCATCTGAAAGAATATTGTTTATATAATTGGTGAGAACCCCCATGAATGAACAGACACAGATAACAACATGATGGCAGCCATGTAAACAAAAAAGGGGGATTGTTTTCCTGGACATAGTAGATGTTAGAATAATGCAGTGTTGGTTGAGTCATATTTAGCAGAAAATGCTATTTCATACAATTATTTCTAGTAGCGTGAACAGCCAAGACATTTGACAAGCTTCATGAATTATTCTTTAAGGAAGACAAATGGGGAAACTTTGGAATTGATTTTTTAAAAGCGCTCTGCCGTTTCCTTCTTTGGCATGCTGCAGTAAACAGCAACAGTTGGGGACGTGGCTTCCAAGAAGCATAAATGTAGTCATGTTCTGCCATGCATATCTAATGTTTGATAGATTGCGTTACGGTACCGGACTCTAAAACATGGGCGGCTAAAAGTATGGTTGTGAATGTTACAACAAATTCATGTTTATCATCTCTTCATAAAATTTGGTGGTGGTTAACCCTAATAGACAGTTCATTCAATTCTAATTTACAGCTGGATAACCCATGTAATAGCTATTCTACAGCTATTCAGTTCTTGGAGATAAACAAACGCCGTCCTTAATCTGTCTGTTGTCTCCTGTGATTGCAAAATTTTTCAAATGTGTTTGATTAGCTTTATTTTTTCACTTTTTCAAACTCAAGCCGCCCTTTGAATACAGTCAAATTGAGATAACATTTCAAAACAAGCTAGAGCTCTTTATACTGAACAAGTAATATGGTGATGAAATGAATGAAACATTTAGATGGTGGACAACATTTCCTTGATTGTTCAGGAACTGGGGGTGATGATAGTTTTGCATACAGCAGGCAGACCAAAATCATATTCAATTCATCTTCTCCTAATCTAAACCAATACCAGGATAATTGCAATCCAACAAACTCCTTTATCATGTCAGTTCCAATGCCTATATGATGATTGGTCTATGCATGTATTTTGTGTTCACAAGAAGGCTTTGCACTTTGAAATAATTTTATATTTATAGTTCTAATGGGCAATCATTTAACACCACGACTACAACATTAGAGATACACCATAGGTGCAAGTAGACCATTACATGTGTCACATAAGTAGTGATCAAATTTAACCCATTTTCTAAGAGGCTAATTCTGTTTTTGTTTTTCCTCCATTTTCCTTCCGCAAACTTTCCTAAACTTTCACATTCCATGGAAGCCAGCATATTTCACAAAGTATAGAATACTCACTATGTAAGTTGGGATCACGTGGTCAACACAACTGAAAAATAGTTTTTCTGTGGGCAAATCAACCTTTTTTCCTAGGTATTTGTGATGCCCTTTTCATAAACCAAAAAAATTAAAAGGGAGAAATAGTAGTTAGCTGCCGCCTTTGTTGTACATGAGGAGAATTGGCAAGCTTCCTCCTGATTTTTTGCTGCAACTTGTTACTTTTTTTGATGTTTAAAACCATGTAGCATTTTGTATACGACGCTGAAAAAGTGCGACCTAGCAGTAATCATGCTGTCAATCATTTTGTCAGTGAATGCTATGTGCTAAATCAGAAGGTTACCATTCTGTCATTAAAGAATTACGAGGTAAAATATCTTCCCCTCGCTGCACAACATCAAGTGGCGGCAACCTCTAGTGTTTTAACAACACAGGTTGAACTTCGTATCTTTGACTTCCCTTTTTAACTGTTTTTGGTGTGTGTCCACACACCTAAAAGAGACATACATACAACCATGAAAACTCCTGCCCATAGGGTATACTTAAAGATGCTTGTTCCGATTTATGTCTATTGTGTTCTCCACTTGATTTTGAGAGCCGGCACTTGCACATATGCCCCCACATCAAGTATCCGTGGGAAACAACTTGCGGTTTTCATGGAAGAAATCAATAATGCATCTTGCAAAGCCCCATTCAATACTGTGGTAATTATGGTTAACTCATTAAAATCGGCATTTTTTCGTTTATATCTTGGGAATGAAATGGAGGTGAGGGCTCAAATTTTCAGTACGACAATGAGAACAATACGGCCTTTCACCTGATTGCTAAAAATCGATACTACTTCCGGTAGCATCGGCAACTTGTTTTAAGCATTGCTCCAGAAGCCCTAATTTAGGTAGACAGTTTTAAGAATCCCAATGAATGCACATGAGTATTGGGCCATTTATTAATCAACTCTACTGCCAACAACATACATCACCTGAACTAATCAATTGGTTAAAACCCAACCTCATTTGCATCCTTGGACTTCTATATGACATTTTACCCTAATTGAATAGTATTATTGTGGTGCCTTTTGCTATACTGCCATAGCAAAGTACAAATGTACATGACATTGTGTTTTTAAGGTATTTGGAAATGTAGCATGGTTTACTTATATACAGAGGCCATGCAACATTTTTATTTAGTAATGAATTATCCATGGTGTCACTGATTCGAGACTGACAACATTAAACAAAGTAAAACACTCACACCTCCTTCCTCCTCGTCTCTCTTGTGGATTGATTTGAACATTTCTTTGTACCAGTGTGCCTTTAGTCTCTTTCCCTGCTGGATAGAAACAATTATATTGATGTTTTAGCCAATGTGTTACTACTAATTACTATAATGTGGCAACAGGTCTTTTCTATGATCAGTGTCCCACATACTTAACAAGTTTTTATTTTTTAATTTTTTTTATACCATTTTTGGTCCACTATTTTTTTTGCAGGTGAGCCATAAGCACCTAAATTTGTTTTTCTTGGTGATTTCCAAAATGTTTAAAAATCAGAATTCCCCTTGAAAGTATAAAAAAGAGAAAAGAAAATGCATTATAATGCAACTTTCTAAACCTATCACATAGCTGGGACAAAACCGTTTTCTTTTCTTGCCTCATTGTGTTTTTTTTTTTCAATTTAAAAGGCAAATTTGCAGTAAGGCCACACACAAAATAACAAAACTTGCCATATGGACATACGCAACCTACCAATGAACTAAACTAAAAAAACAAACATTCACAAAAGACAACCCCAAGTTCCGTTATTGGGTGCTTTTTGAAACGTTAAAAAACTACCCAATTTAATTGATTGGTGTTTTGTCGTTCAAATAGTACAAATTTAAAACAAAGTCGACCCTATTCTGCCTAAACTTTAGCTATAACATCGATCTGACAGTTTGGTGTACCTAGCTTGTCCATCCTCTTGCATACTTTCCAGAAAGACACCCCCATTCCTTAAATGGGTGTTTTTTAAAAGGTTGAAAACTACCCCCATTATATGAATGTTGGTGGTTTGTCAAAAATATTACACCTTTAAAAAACAAACAAAATTTGACCCTAAAGTTTTTCAGCATGTACACATCTATCTGACAATTTCTGTAGCCTAGCTTTTCTACTATCTTCTCCTCTTGGCATACTTGCTCTTCTTTCCAAACAGCGTCCTTCTTTATCCTTATTGGATCTTTTTAACTCCTTATTACTCATCCACAAAATGTGCTTACGAATCAGACAATATTTCTTTCTTAAGCTACACTTTGATCAACACATCATTTATTAAGTGCCACTCATGTGTAATCAATTGTTTTCTCATTACAACTCCCTACAATTGTCCGCTACAATACCACCATTAAACATGTAATCTTAACTTATTCCTCCTTGAAAATAATGACCGTCTTATCCAAGAGGTACCCACTATCCCTTGGACCTATTCCTTCGTACGTGGGAGCCTCTACCACCCTGCGCTCTTTTTTCGTCGTCACTCTTCACCGTGTATAAAGTACATGTGTGTACCACATCACACCACTACCGTCTTGGTTTGAAGAGACGGCGCCCCCTGGCTACGGCCTGATGAGTCTGGAAAGAGGAGATAGAGGGACACACAAAGGAACAATCATTTCTTGGTTAGTTAAGGAGATTTCTTAGATAAACTTGCAAGTACAGGCATTAGGCTTGGGGAAAGGGTCATTTTGTCACGAGTCAACATTAACATAATAAGGAGCCAACATTAACCCCCTGGGCACTCCCCCCTATGTCTCGGCAGCTAAACGCTATTTTGATTGGTATTTGGCAGGTAAAATCATGTCTTGAGCCAATCAGAGATACTGTAAGAATGGTGGTCTGGTTACCACCAGAGATATAGGAAGCACTATTTGATGGTTACTCATAGGCTTGACTATTGTGTCCTGTGAATGAGCAATCAGACAGATCTTATCATAGGTTGTATCATAACCACATTTATTATCGCATGGGTTCATATTCTGATCTTTGTGGAATGCATATTAAAAAGTTCCTCAATGATCCTCTATCTATTATGATTACATTCTTGGAGAAGAAAAGGCGACATTTTGAATACCACCCACCTCAATGAGTGCAGGGGGGAAAATATTAGGCCCTGCAACCCACGGATTTTTAGTTTCTTGCCAGCCGGTCGGAATTGGCTGCCGGTCAACTAATTCATTATTATTGTAATAATTCATTAATTGTAAAGACTAGATGTCCATTAAGTTTTTTCTCTCTCCTCTATCATATGGGAGACTCAAATATCAATCAGTTACAGTCCCTGTGGCTTGCCCTACTATCAGTCTCAATTTAAAGTAGATTGCAGGTGGTATATACCGACTTGGAGTCATGGTTCAGGTCATCTGCCATTATTATAATTATAATCCAAAAATCAGTTGATTATTAGCTTCTCAGGTGGCAGCACTCACTGCAAAAGGCTAAAATGACATATTCTGGTATAGAAATTTTAACTACTTAGTTCTCCAGGAGACAAGGCTTACAATATTTATAGTCATTTTGTATAGGCTTAATATTCATATTCTGGTATATGTAATAACTGCCACACTTGGTGATACATAGGCCTATATCTGTGTGAATTGTACTCAAATGATTCAAAGGTTTTGATTCAGAATAATGTCCTTTGATTGCCATTTAAGTCTTTATAGAACTCAGGAGAAATTATACAGGACGTGTTGCTTTTTTTTTCGCAATCAAATCGCTGAAACATACGGTGTTTAATGTCCAATTGAAAGTCCAATAATGACTTGACAAAAATAATGAATAATGAATTCCCACTCGTCGTAAATTTTAAATCGCCACACACAAGAAAACTAAAAATCAAGTGTGCAGGGCCTTATAAGGATTGATATTAGGGTTCGTTGTTTGTAATCAAGTATCACCTGCACCTCAACAAAGTTCTTTGAGAACAGATCGTCGTTGCAGCATGATTCGGAAACAGCCTTTCCAACAACATGCATTAGACATCTTCCTTTATGTATTTCAAGTCTCACCACAAGCCGCCCTCCTACGCATTTTTTTTCCAATTCGGATAATGTGTACTTTGTTTTTAACTTGCTTTTTGTACTTTTTGCATACATCCCTATTTTACTGCTGGCATTTTTAAATCATGTTCCTCCTATGTTCATTTTTTGGTGGTTTTTGATGTGTAACGTTGCCTATGAAAATATTTTCCATTTGGTGAATTTCCCCTATAATAACTTAGGAGACATTTGTCCTTTCATATGCACTAATTAAAACCTTAGGGAGACAATTCATGGCCCCTTTTAAATCCTTTGTTAAACATATGTTGAGTTGGAGTTGGACTTTATTCTATTAAGAGTATATAACATGAATATTATTATATATAATTGACAAAAATTTATGGGTTATTGGTTTAGACAGGGTTAGGTTTGGTTAAGTTACGATACTCTAAAACTAATTCGAGAAAAAAATATTGCATTTGAAATATTTTTAGTGATCTTCAATTAATGCAAGACTATCGTCTTGCATCTTCACCTATGAGTGATCTTCTTACTTTCTAGTTTGACCCTATTTCGTATGTGTATACTTGTTTTCAATTTTTATGGTGAATTACCAGTAGACAATAAAGAGTGTGCTGCCATCTTCTGACGTTTAAGCTTGAAGGGCACATAACAGTCATAATAACCATATAACCAGTTTTTTTATCTAGCGCTTAATCCCCACAGGCTCAACGCAGTGACAATTATTACTACTACTGACGCCTCCTTCAAGATATCGTCAAAAATCGTACACGATACATTTCGCTTCATTTAGGGGGCTGCTCGAAACCCTGCCTTACAAGCGCACAAGCCGATCCCAGCAGTTTATGAATATCCCCATAAATTCAGCATCTAAACCCCAGATTTTCGCTTGGGTGGACAGGCAATTGAAGACAATGTCTTGCCCAGGGACACAAACCGTTGACCACAGTGGGCGCTCGAACTCACGAATTTTCACGGTCTATCGATCACGAGTCCTGCACTTTCTGCTAGAAGACCACACGTGCTCTCTTAAGTCCTTAATGTATTACAAGCATTCATATTTCAGCAATAAGAACAAAGCATTGAAGTAACAACAGTAAAATAACAATATTAGAGATAAAGGTATTGTTTTTAGCCTCTTCCATGTATCATTGTGTCATCTCAACGCGGCGAGGCAATTTTTTAAGTAGAACGAGGTGCAGCCAAATTGTTTTACGCACAATGGGGCTGTCCGCCTGGTTATATGACTATGATATAAACATGACTGAGGCTAAAAAACATACCTTTATCTCATTCCTTAAATTCCTTAACACCTTATCAAAATAAGCTATTTGGTACCTATTACTAAAATTAGACAGATTTTATCCAACAACTACCCAGCTTTTTAACTCGCGCAGTCCTTTGTACTATGTGCCCTTCGAGCTTTGCCCGACTTGGCATATGCGGAGTGCTCTTTGATGCATACCGCTATACCAAGTGATAACGTCCTCATATACACGGCTAAACCAATGAAATTTGCGTAAACAATCTCACCCTGTTTAAGATTTGATTTAAACACACACCAGGGAACAACAATCAATGGGAATTGACTTGACTGTCTGCCAATTCCCGTACATCAATTTTTCAATCAATTTTTAAAGTCAATCATTGTTACACTTTTTGGCAAGTGTCTAAGGCATTGGACCTGATCCATTATTCACATAGGTAACAAAGTGCTACAATTAAGCACTAATTTGTAACCCAGCCCAAACAGCCTTGGTAAATATGACTTTGGCTGTTTCTCTTTTAATACCTTCACTTAAATGAGAGTTATAGTCCACCCAGCATGGAAGCTATATGAAACTTTTGAGTTTATACGTCACCAAGCGTACATCTGCATTTGGATTCCTACGCTGATGTCGGAATCTTATCCTCAGATCCATCCTGTAAAGTCAAAATACGACGGAGGTTTAGAACCAAATTAAAAAGTTGATCTTTACAAATTATGGTTTTAGCGTTTAAGACTGCATGGTGGTCAATACACAAGACATTTAAAAACTGCAGAGTCAGTGCACCTTGACACTATTGAAGAGGGCATCGATCATCGTGTAGAAGAGCATACAAATGGTGCAAGTCTAAACTCTACCAACATTAAGCTATTCTTAATAGAGTCTGTGCAAAAGAGTCAAGAACCGTAAGTGTTTCGCACAGATTGGCCGGGCATTAAAAACCTCCTCATTTGTAAAACTTCACATGTTAACAAAACTTCCTGGACTCCTCTGAAGGAGTAGAGGTCCCTCACTCACGCTTACCTAACAACCACTCACTCACCACTACAACACCTATGTAACCTAAAATAAAATCTATTTCCACTACTTTGAACGCATTTGAAGAACTCGTGCAGGTGCTTTGAAACCAGCCGCATCACCGTGAACTACTGAAGTGTGGAACCCAATATTAGTTCGGTATTTCATCCATAGTACTAATGAGTTTCACAGTATATGAAAATCCAGCATCAATTTAACCTCGCCCTGTAGGAGAAAGATCTATATCATAAAATGGACCACGTAATGAGGTTTTCATGGATTTATGGGTGAGCTAAACATGTCAAAACTGATCCAGACCATAAAGGCGAATTGCTTAAAATCACTGACTCCCAACTGTGGATGAGTTAGGAAAGGCATCTCAGGGGCGAGTATAGGTTAAATGGATTACCAGACCAAATAAGCACCTCCCTCTGAAATCTACACCCCCTCTTGAAAGATTCAAGTTGAGTCTCTACAGGAGATATGTAGATTTTAAATGAAAGTGACCAATATCTATTCCATTTAAAACACATACTCCTCTGTAAAGATATGTTTCTTTCCTATAAGCCTTAACCAGGGATAAAAAATTCTATAGACTAGTAAAAAGTCAGAATTAGCTAACATTTTGCATGTAGTTTTTCTTTAAACAACAAAAGTGTTTAGTTAACTAAGTTCTGACCTAAAGACCCAGATTTTGTATCCATCACCAGACAACCAATGTGCTAACTACCCTATTAGTACAGAAATGCTGTCTATTTTTTTTGTGGCACTAAAAACATTTAAACAATGTTGCAAACCAATAATCTACTATTTACAATGATTTTTGTCACCTAATACACCTTAACATTGCCATTCTAGTACCTCATATGTCAGTCCTCGTGTACCTGGCCTTGGAATATCTCTAGTTTTGAATACAAATTATTAATGATTCTGGATGTCTACACAGATTGCATAAATTTCAAGGAGAATAGTTGACTTTTCTGTGGAAAGTATTTTTTTGGTATGTTTTCCTGATACTTCTATCTCTGACTAGCATGCATTAGAATATTCATAAGCAAGCTGCCATCTTCCAAGTTAATGAATTTGACTAAGAAACCCCATAGCATTCCTCTTTACTTATAAAAACAGAATAGTTACAGACTAATCATCTATGTTTAAATATGCTTTATACTCATCTTCAACTAAAAATACTTTTGCTTAGGGCTTTTCCATTTTCTTCAAAGATAACTTTTGAAATTTATAGTATTTGTGCTGCTGTTGGTGCTTTTCAAGAGAATTTATGAATGGCTTCATAAAATATCACTTTTGAGTTTCTTGAATATTTTGTTAGAAAGGTTTTCTGCCCTTCCACATCAGCTTTCTGAAACCAAGCAACAAAAATATTTTCTACAATATATTATTTGCATTGTTGTCTTCTATTTAAACAAACAGTATCTTCTAAAAGATTCTGTTGCTATTTATGGAGGAGAAAAATCTTGTAAACTGCAATCAAATATATTTCCTACTCCAAGAATTCAATCAATAAAACGCTTGAGAAGCAAAGTGGTTTTAGTTCATTACTTGCTGTTTCTTATGAATCCTATCCAAGAAGATGTACAGGGTGTCAAAAAAAAACTTACATGAAGATTTTGATTTGAAATCAAATTAACAAGGATTTGAATTGTTATTTTCTTGATTATGTAATTAATATAGTCCCTTTTAGTATACCAGGTGGTAAGAGCTGCAAAGCACATTCTCGGACACCTACCAACATTCTGAACAGGTGCTGTTTGACTTCTCTTTCCACTGTTTTGTAATTAACACATTAAAGTACCACATGTTTAAAATAACTCTATATTTTTACTACTGAATGGCTAATTGATTTAATAATGTTTTGTTTTGAGAGTATAGTGTCAGATAAGGACAATATTCATATTCTCAGCAGTCAGAGCAGAAAATTGAGGGCATTTTTTCATATACATGATTTATCAGGGGAGGGCGTCCAAGAAATCCCAATTTCAGACGTTGCCATTGGTTTAACATGTAAAAGCAAAATCTTGACAAAAAATTCTGTATTTTTTATATGCTGTCATTGAATATTTTCTTATTCCAAACCGTTGGAGTTGAAGAATCAACTCCACTGGAAGGGTTATTTCTGAATTTGTTTGTATTAATAACGAACGAGGACAAGGTCGTATATAGGTCATGGGAACACTCATGACTGACCCACATCAAAGCACCCAAAATGGTTTGTGGTTTGCACTCCGTATTGCTGTAATTTCTTTTGACATTTTGGGTGAATTGCTATAATGAATGAGGCTTGGCCGCCACCACCTGTGCTCTATCATCAGAGGAAAACATTCTTGAGAACCCTGAAATATTAACTTTTGTGCATTTTTATTTTGTCCAGTCATCTAAAGTGACTCTCTGGTATTCACACTTTCATGAAAGAGAAAACAATTGCAACAGGGAACTGAAAAAAAAAATGTGTAAGAAATATGTGTCACTAATTACTGAGAAAGTTGTTAATATACTGTATTGAAATGATAATATTGTTGGGGCACCCTGTACACATACAATGTACAGGCTAAATAATCATCATATAATTCTATGTGCTAGCTACATGCTAGTTAAAATTGTATGATGTTTATCTCCTGGACATCCTTTGGACAATAGATGGAATACCAACCAATTAATTTTCAGTATGTAGTGGTATAATATGGGTAAATATTATGCATCAGACACTTCCGTGTGGTGCAATACCGCTGTGCGATTAGCGCGTACTGCCCAAAACTGCACAAAATGCAAAAAATGATCTCATTATCTGAATACTCACATTTATCAGTTTTAAAGTCATTATAAAACTATTTTTTATAAAGTCAGCTTCTTCTTGCATAATATTATTAATATTGGATGGCTTTTCTTGGTTGATAGCAGAAAATATCACTCCTGCCAAGAAAATATCAGGCTCATCTTTGACTCAGCCAATATTTGATCTAGGCTTGGGTGAGATTTACTGTTATCTTTTACTTTCTTTTGTTTTCTGTTACTTTTCAACTGAAGCTCCATAATTTTTGAGATTTTACATTACAAAGTAGGCCTCTGTGGTGAATTTAGAATGACAAACTCCATATAAGGACATCAATTGGTTTCACACAAAAAATGAACATTAACAAAATAAACACCTTCAAGACCTCCAATATTAAGGTATTAATTGAGTCTCTTTAATCCCTGTGAATCAAATTTTTCACTTTCTAAATTGGATTGCTTGTTTTTCTCTTCAAAATTGGATATCTTTGAAATTGATAAATGTATTAACCTAAGCCATTAGAGGAAAAGTAACATGCATGGAGTTATCAAAGATGTAACAGAGGAGTACGTAGTCCCATTTCCTGAAAATCCAAAATTTGAACTGACGGCAAGGCCAAATTTTAGCGTAGCATCCGGTGAAGCTCCGGGGAACGTATATTCTTACGCGATTTATCAGGGGAGGGCGTCCAAGAAATCCCAATTTCAGACGTTGCCATTGGTTTAACATGTAAAAGCAAAATCTTGACAAAAAATTCTGTATTTTTTATATGCTGTCATTGAATATTTTCTTATTCCAAACCGTTGGAGTTGAAGAATCAACTCCACTGGAAGGGTTATTTCTGAATTTGTTTGTATTAATAACGAACGAGGACAAGGTCGTATATAGGTCATGGGAACACTCATGACTGACCCACATCAAAGCACCCAAAATGGTTTGTGGTTTGCACTCCGTATTGCTGTAATTTCTTTTGACATTTTGGGTGAATTGCTATAATGAATGAGGCTTGGCCGCCACCACCTGTGCTCTATCATCAGAGGAAAACATTCTTGAGAACCCTGAAATATTAACTTTTGTGCATTTTTATTTTGTCCAGTCATCTAAAGTGACTCTCTGGTATTCACACTTTCATGAAAGAGAAAACAATTGCAACAGGGAACTGAAAAAAAAAATGTGTAAGAAATATGTGTCACTAATTACTGAGAAAGTTGTTAATATACTGTATTGAAATGATAATATTGTTGGGGCACCCTGTACACATACAATGTACAGGCTAAATAATCATCATATAATTCTATGTGCTAGCTACATGCTAGTTAAAATTGTATGATGTTTATCTCCTGGACATCCTTTGGACAATAGATGGAATACCAACCAATTAATTTTCAGTATGTAGTGGTATAATATGGGTAAATATTATGCATCAGACACTTCCGTGTGGTGCAATACCGCTGTGCGATTAGCGCGTACTGCCCAAAACTGCACAAAATGCAAAAAATGATCTCATTATCTGAATACTCACATTTATCAGTTTTAAAGTCATTATAAAACTATTTTTTATAAAGTCAGCTTCTTCTTGCATAATATTATTAATATTGGATGGCTTTTCTTGGTTGATAGCAGAAAATATCACTCCTGCCAAGAAAATATCAGGCTCATCTTTGACTCAGCCAATATTTGATCTAGGCTTGGGTGAGATTTACTGTTATCTTTTACTTTCTTTTGTTTTCTGTTACTTTTCAACTGAAGCTCCATAATTTTTGAGATTTTACATTACAAAGTAGGCCTCTGTGGTGAATTTAGAATGACAAACTCCATATAAGGACATCAATTGGTTTCACACAAAAAATGAACATTAACAAAATAAACACCTTCAAGACCTCCAATATTAAGGTATTAATTGAGTCTCTTTAATCCCTGTGAATCAAATTTTTCACTTTCTAAATTGGATTGCTTGTTTTTCTCTTCAAAATTGGATATCTTTGAAATTGATAAATGTATTAACCTAAGCCATTAGAGGAAAAGTAACATGCATGGAGTTATCAAAGATGTAACAGAGGAGTACGTAGTCCCATTTCCTGAAAATCCAAAATTTGAACTGACGGCAAGGCCAAATTTTAGCGTAGCATCCGGTGAAGCTCCGGGGAACGTATATTCTTACGCGATTTTGGGGTACAAGACCCATTCACCAAAATAAATTGGTAATTAAAACTTGTGCTTTTGATGCAGTTATACCTTTAACATTAACATTTTGAACTCAGAAATTGAAAACAAAATAAAAATTTTAAAAAAAAATAATTTTTTTTTTACATTTCTGGAATTTTTGTTATTTATGGCCAAAAATCCGGAAATTTCCAGAAATGTTACATCTCTGAGTTATGTTTCATGAAGAGGGTGGGGTGTTGTACTGTTAATAAATAAGATACATAATATAATAGTACCATATTTTCCTTATATGCACCCACAGTGCTAAAGTTAGTCTTTTTAGGTGGGTATTTATTTCTCTCATATTCTTCTGACAATTTCTTTTTAAAGAATAATGTTGCTACCACACCATTTACGTACATTTAATCAGTTTTGACACTTCAAAAGTTACATTTCTCTATGAGGAAGTAAAAGGGGAATTGCTTCGTCTAATATCATTTGTCTAATATTCAGATAGTGTAATTCCATTTTGTCTAAAACCACACAGTCAAAAACACACATAATCTATTTTTTATTTTGTCTTATAACCACTTTGACTAAATACCATTGGTCTAGCTGTCATTTTGGCTAATACTATTTTGTCTAATAACCAGTTGGTCTAATTGCCACTTCATCCCAGGGACTTCATCTTATCACCACATTGGTTAATACCATTTATACCCATTGGTCTAATCATCAGTTTAAAACCATTTTGACTGATGCCATGGTTAGGGTTAGGTTTAGGGTTTGGGGTTAGGGTTTAGGTTTAGAATTAGGGTTAATAATGGTTGTGGACAAAATTGCAATTAGACCAACTTTGTATTAGATCAAGTGACAATAGACTAAGTAGTTATTGACATCTGAGTTTAGACAAAACGGTGTTAGACCAAGTGGTCATTAAACAAATGTACTTAGAGTAATAATAGACCAAGTGAAATACCCACAATCTCAGTGGTGCAACTAGGGGCTAGGCGACAGAATGACCCGCACCCCCAATTCCTCAAACAATTGAGCATGGAACACATGAAAATTTGCACAAATATCATTAATTTTATTTTAAATAAGTTGAATTTTAGTCTTTTAATGGTCATTCAAATGACTAATGTTGAAATGCACAAGAAGCACATGAAAATTTTGACTTTCACCACTTGGAAGGATTGCGGAATTGATCTAAGGGTGCTGAATTGGTCGACTTGGTTCCGTCCTCCTTAAAACGGCACCTACTTGCCCTCCCTACCTATGCCACTGCCTAATCTGCATTAAGAATTCAGAAACTTTTGTCTAAATTCTAAGGGGTGGGTGCTTATCAGGGCATGGGTGCATATTAGGAAGGGTATGGCACATGTGTCTGATGCTTTCCTGTGGTTTTGCTCAATTTGTCAAAACATCCTGGAAAATAGCTTTTGAAGAAACTTTTACAAGTAGCAGTGAAAACCACACCAATACTGCTGCTGTTGAATGTTAAGTTATGATACCCTAACATGAAAGTGCTTTGACAACTTGAACCATGATTCAGCATTTATAAGACAACCCCAGGATGTCTATAATATTGGGAGAGGTTAACTCATCACATTTGGGTAAGTTACTATGACAGGGGTCAGCCACATAGAATGCCACAATTCATTTCTGTAGAGGGTGGCAGATGTAGGGGCCTACATGGGTTGACAAAATAACTAAGATTGTGTCAGTGTCACAAGATTTATGGATGACTGTCATTAGATAAGAACCCGGATAAGAAGCCAAGTGTCAAAATGGCACAACGATAAGAACAGTTGTGTCAAGAGTATCTGACTCTACCCATGGAAACCATAAATGTTTAAAATTAACCTATAGATCATATTGAAACCCCAAATCTCTGTATCAGTGGCGTAGCCAGACCTTTGCAAATGGGGGCAGAAGGGGTGCCAAGGCATTTTCTGAGGGGCGAATTGTGTCCTTCTGAATAGACACTGTACAAAAGGTCAGTTCATTTGGGGGCCTGCCGAGAGGCAAGGGTTCTGGTGATACAAGACTTATCCTATTGTGGACAGATAACTACCAATGTCTTTAAGTTGACGTCAACTATATCTGGTTAACATTTGGTAACAGCTGATACATGAAAATAATCCATTCAAGGGTACTTTAACATGAAAGTTTAATGGTGTGGATACAGGGTTAGCGCTGGCCGAGAAATCTCAAGGGTCCAGGTTCATTTTGTCGGACCCCTTAAGCCCTGCAAAATCCAAATCTAAGTGGTCCAAAATGAAATTTTAAGGGTTTGAAAAATTATGTCTAATAATGGTGAATTTAATTAAATTTCAGGATGCCCCTTATCTTATAAGTACTGCATATTATTACCAAATTGCAAGAATCAGCTGTAGTAGTGATCATCTAGACTCAGTTCTCAAGTCTCTTTAGTCTAGAGATGAGCACATCAACTAGACTAGTGACTTTGAGAAAACAAAAATCAAAGAGGTTTGGGATTCTGATTTCCTTCTCAACAAATTTGTACTTATTAGAAACCCACTCGGTTGAAACAAAATCAAGTGTATTTAACGGCACAAAATGCCAAAGATATGGCGAAATGTTACCAAATTCTGCACCTTCGTGAAGCCTGCCGAATTCGTACCCATGCACAGTGACTGTGGCACTGGTTACCCAGTTCATGCATAAACAATGGATTGCATGTGTAACTTGTAATTACAGTCTCTTGTACAAATGCCATACACAGGCCAAACATAAAATTTCATGTATGAGTGATCTACGGTATTCTGTCACAGAGCATGATATTTTAGTAATTCATAAAGCGCATGTGCACTGTTGGAGGTCGCGCCATCGGGGTCAAGTAAAACAATTTCACAGAATACTTCAATCACGCTACGGAGATTGGAAGATCGCTATTATTTCGCTACTTTAGCGATCTAGTAGTTGTGTTTAAGAGTTGTTTTCCTTTTTGTTACGTATTTTCTGAACCATTTTAAAAATATGTAACACTGAAATGGCGATCGAGACTCAGAAAACTTGCTATTTATTTTTCAGTCAGCTGAAATTCTTTGCGTCCACTTATTTTTTCATGGACGCAATAGGCAAGCTCAAGGTTTATTTTCATGCGTCTAGAATTGGATTTATGGCGTCATAGACGCGCGGACGCGGCCGAATGCGAACCCTGTGTGGATATCACCGGGTTTCAGGTGCTGCTTCATGCATTTGTACATGCTAAAAATAAAGAGTCACCGGGTCTGACAAAGCATAAAATGCAATTTGCGACTTCTTCTAAGACTTTCATTTTGCTTCCAAAAGGTACTACAGTTTTAGAAATATGGAGTGCAAAACCACAGAAAAGAGGGTTATTGTTGTCTGTACTTTGTCTGGTCAGAAGTACAGAGTGATGTCTTAAAATGTACACATTGCAGCAAATCACAGCTGTAAATGCGAGGGCACAGCTTGTGTGATATGGATTCCAAATAGATGTGTCAATGCAAAGACATCCACTTTATGCTTCTGGCCAAACAAGGCATGCCATTAATGTGTATTGTACATGATGTAAATGGAATGCAGAAATTTTCAACCACAATACCGATAACCATTCCATGAAATGCACATATCATACTTGGGGACAGGATTAAAAAGAAGTGTTTTATGCTTGGCATGAACAACTCCATCAATTCAGCACGTAATATGACAGGTTAGTTTGTGCGTGCTGTTGGCGTACACACACACATCAGTTGCAAAACACTTATTTCAGTCTCCAAGTATAGTGATAAAATCAGTGGCGGCGACAGAAGGGGGGACGGTTTGACATCCCCCCCACCTGCCAAAAGAAAAATGATGACTTTTTGACAAAACTCAGCTATATGGGGCCAAAAATCACAAAAATATTGACAAAAATCAGCAATTTTGGGTTGAAATTGGTTAAAAATCTCAATTTTGGATGTTTCCCCCCAAATCTAGCCCTTGCCCCCCCCCCCAAAAAAAAGGAAATTTCACTTTGCCCTGTTTTCCCCCTCAGAAAAAGAAGTCTGGCGCCACCACTGGATATAATTCAATGGGATAAATAAACATTTTGGAATAGATTATAATAACAAAACATGATGTCTTGTCCTGGTTTCTTAACAATACTCTTAAATGCTAAAGCATATTGTGCCATTTTGGGACACCTGTGCAACACCACTGATTTCATATCTTCTTTATGGGTGTTAAATTAGCGACATTTGTAAGAAAAAAATTGTATATCTTTTTAAAAAATGGCCAATATATAACTTCAATTTTGTTAGAGAAAAAGAAAGAGGTGTTATTTGGTTGAACAAAAATACATCAATAACTTATTAAAACTTTTTTTCTGGTGACTTAGATTTTAGAGTTGTTTTTAACTAATTCGGGATCGCTGATTTCAAAAATGGCATCAGTTTTCCCCTATCATGTCAAGTTTTTTTTTTCTATGTCATATGGTGAAACCTGAGGGAACACTATAATAGAACACATATTTGTTCAATGAGCAAGGAGTGGAGGAGCAAGGAATGAGTTATATTGTTGATTTTGTCTTTAAAAAATTGCACATTTATTGGAATTTGATGAATACAACAACTTCAGATAGTAACCCTTGTCATAGCAGGCTATTTTTGTAACATAAATCTGACCGGGGAGGGGGTTGTGCAATCCTCCATAGAATTTCCATACCGAACCCCCTATGAACTTGATTTTGATATCAATGGATAGCTATGGGTCTCCTCTATCCAGTGATACCAAAATAAGTACCAACATTTCCAGCAACTTGCCTCTATAACGCCATAATGTACGGTGCCCTCCTCAAAATTTGGTGAATTTCAGTTTTGTGTGCAAAAGTATAGGAAAATTGAATTTTCTCTAAAAACAATCACACAAACGAGCAATTTCTACCGTATTTTTGGCCAAAATAATAAAGGAAACACACATTTAACTTAAAAATGAAGTTTAAGCTCAATAACATGAAAACTTTTACTGATAAGAGCAATCTTATGGTGTACCCAGTTTACACAGTAAAGTATAGGGATGTTTCACCAACCCCACCCCAAGCCTCAACTTTAATGGCTTCCCTACCTCCAGGTAAGATGGTGGGTCTGAAATGTTTTGCTAAAATGTGCTCAAAAGATGTAAAAACGATTACCTAAAGTAATTTTGCGAGACAATCGCGCCTCTTTTGCACCTAGAGAAAAACTCGAGGGGGGGAGGTTGCAACAACAAATTTGTTCCATAAACATGCTAAGGCAAGTCTTCTTGCCAAATTAAGACTTAATCTGATGTGTCTTTATATAGTTATGATTATTATAGCAATAGTTATGCATTTACCTTTTGACTTTGAATTGAGTTCATGTGATTTAGTAACTTTCTGGACTCTGGTAATACACCCCTCTCACAGAAGTGGGGGGTATACCATAGAGTGAAAATTTGACGTGTTATGCAAAAACTAACGCTATTTTTGAAATCAGCAACCCCAAATTACCTAGAATCAACTCTCAAACCAAAGTCACCAAAAATTGTTTAGCTGTGTAATTAAAGGATTGAGTTAAAGTACAAAATATAGGTCATTTGGTAAATATTATTTGAACTGACTGGTATGCTCTTAAACTTGTAGTCAAGTCACTAAATTCAAGTCTCAAGTCAAGTCGTGTCATTCAAGACACAAGTCAAGTATCCAAGTGGCAAGTTCAGTTGAGTCATCAAGCTGTTGAATCTGAGTTGAGTTGAATAATCCGAGTGTTGACTCTTGAATAAAGTAATCTTAAGTCTTGAGTCATAAAATGCAGTGCTGCACAAAGTGCAGAAGCAGGGAGCACAGCTCCCGAGAAATAATGAACAGAATTGAGGAAATAATGAACAGAATTGGGGAAATAATGAACAGAATTGAGGAAATAATGAACAGAATTGGGGAAATAATGAACAGAATTGAGGAAATAATGAACAGAATTGGGGAAATAATGAACAGAATTGAGGAAATAATGAACAGAATTGGGGAAATAATTCTGTGGTACATATAAACACTAGTTAAAGGATGACTCGGAGATTTCGAAGTATAATTTTTTTGTCAAATAATTAAAAATAGTCAACTAGAACTAAAGATAGTAACCTAAAATACACAATTCCAAAGTTTGAGATGAATCGGATTTTTCGTTTTGATGCAGTAAACATTTATGTATAGTATTACGTGCCATAGGATACTGTGTATAATAAAATTTCCGGATCCAGAATTTTATAACAAAGTTGTGATTTTCTATATGAAGGACTTCGATTTGAGCTTAGCTATTTCACGCAGTGATTAGTGTGTGGACAGGAATTATGTATATGCAAAAAACACGATTTGTTTGAAAATTGAGGGCGCCCTCCTCGGGAAATCTCTGAGTCAGCCTTTAACATATTGTAATCTGATTTTTACTAAACCTGTAACGCAGGCGTTCTCAATTGGCGGCCCGCGGGCCAAATCCGGCCCGCCAACCGTTGACTTTTGGGCCTTGACTTGCTCAAAAATATAAAGAGAAACATAAGAAATACATGTGTATTTGGCCCTCAAGTAGGGAACTTTCAAATATGTTCAACATTCTTTGGCCCTTCAGCTAAAATAATTGAGAACCCCTGCTGTAACGTGTAAGTATAGGTGGGCAAATGTTAAGCTCAAAATTTTGCTCCTGGGGAAGAAAAAAACTTCGTACAACCCTGATTAAATGTCAAGTTGAGTCATTACAAGCCTGAAAAGTAAATAATAAACAACTTACATCCAGAACTACAAAAATACCATTACTGTGGACTAACTCACACTGTTACTCAACGTGACAAACTTAACAGACTAGGCTTGTTTGGCTTCATTTTTCATGCCAGTTCCAATTAAGGTCATGAAAATACTTTTTTAGAAGTTTTGAGAAAAAATTGAAATATTTTGAACAGTTGCCTGTGGGGCAAAGAGGTTTAAACAAGACCATGAAAAACACCACACAAACAGTACACCAAACTATCAAACAAGATTTTTAACACCAAGTGTATTACTCAAGAAAACAGGACAAAACATCTAATCAGTTTAATTTCCATTGCTCACCAGAAGAGTCGGAGAAATCTGAGTCCGATTGAATCCCCAGGTTTGAACAGCTAAACAGATATGAATAGCCAAAAACCTGGTTCTCCAATAATGTGTCTAGATTTCTCTCATATCTCTCGTCGTCCGACGACCAGTCTTTGAGTTCACAGGCGGGAAGGCGGTGTTAATTAAACATGGATATTAGTGATGTTAGTTTCAGCATTATTTCATTGTTTGCTAGGTTTAACAAGAGCCTTATACAAGCAAAGAAGCTTCTTTTGAGAGCAGATGATTTCCAAATAGAATGCATGATCATTGTTCACAGTACATAAAGGATATACTGGATTGGGGTTGGGAGATGGGGTTGAAAAAGTTGGCATTCATGGGCAAAGTTAGCTTTAATGATCAACACACAAATGTAGCATTTGGTTTTCCACTTGATTTAAATTACCAAAAAATATATAGATCCTTTCTCTGTGACACTTTAGGCTACATTAATTTTGAAAATTAAGCAATAGTACTATACTCGATTCGCGTTCATACGTTCGTCCCCCTGGAGTTTTGGACCTATTCCAATAAGTCGGAGAGGGGTCAACCTAGCTCTACCGGGGAAATGAAAGAATTCAAATGCACGTGCCACACCAGATTATCTTGGAGGACACTCCGGTCATTTAACTCACTCACCTGCCACTAAATACAATTTCATTCATGTATGGAAATGCACTATAGTGTATTTGAGGCCTTAACATTGCTCACAATAACATGATTAACATAAGTCCCTGCGCCTCATTGAATTTTTCACCTCCGCAAGAATGGTACGGGTCACATATCAGATGATTCAAGTATAAATATGCCTTTGAAAAATTGTTAGAATGAAAGTACGCCCTCAGTTTGGTTAAGAGTGCTTCGTGAATCTGGCCCCTGAATGTTTTCAAAGAAGTGATAGCGATTGTGGTATGGATGCATTTTAGTATGCTTGAATACTTTGCTTTGCAGGTTTTGCTCTTTAATTACAAAGTATGTGAACATACCTTTGCATAGGATAGGAAGTGGAATATCAGTTGGAATTGGTTGCTGAAAGGGAAAGTTAGCTTCTAGTTCAATTTTAGGCTTGGGATTAAAGTTGAAGATAAAGAGGAGGTACTCAAATTTGTATATATGGGTTTCCTTATCAAATGATGTTAACAAGGCAAACTAG
>JAMKCH010015455.1:0-24400 GCA_023653785.1 Ophioderma brevispina
ACAGTTTATAATAATTGTATTTTTTGTAAACTTCGTGCTCAATGTTAGAGTCCGGGGTCACTAGTGTGTAGTAATTTGCCGACATACTATACAAAGCTGTGCCTGTTTATCCCCAAACTGAAGAATACACGGAACAAGTAATATGATAGCTGAGCGTCTCCGTCAGAGTAGGCCAATTTATTGCCGACAAACTTCTGTACAAATCACATGTGGTAGTACCCAATTATAGATCCAATAATCTATACCTAATGGGTAGCCCCTTTGAACACCCCATTTAATTGCAAACAACTACTCTGTGTCTGACAAATCACCAAGTTTGGTCAACTTTACCAATTCTAGATCGCCAAAAATATATACCTACAGGTAGCCACTAAGTAATCCCCACTGTATTACCCCTGGGCATGATAAAATTTACCAAGTAAGAAATACCCGTGTCTAACATCTTTAAGACCATTAATCACAATAACCAAACAATGACGCCGAAGAAAATATTCCTATGGAGCCAATTTGCAGGTAAAATACCTGTGGTAAGTTAAACGAATTGAAATTGGGAGGTCCATCTCATAGAGGTTGGAAATACCAATAGGTGTTGTCCCAAATTGAGATTTAAAATAGATCATACGAAGCTTCATATGAAATTATTGACTACACACAATGAACTTGAATAGTAATTCATAATTATTTCAGACATAAATTGACTGAAATTGTCCCACACTAAGGGAAAAAGTACCGCCACAAGTTCTGACACAGGAACTTGCCTTTCCCCCTTTTTTTCCTTGGGGACAACAAAAAATACGGGTGCGTTTTAAATTAGCGCAGTCACTCAATAAACACATTAAAGTAAGGCTATAACTAGGCTAGCGGGCAAGATATCATAGCGTTTACTAAGGCGACGCACCCCTTACAAGTACATATTTTGCTTAAAACAAAAATTGTCTAAAATTTCAAATCAGTTGTGTTGCGTGTTCCACTTCTAGATATGTGCACATTTTCGTGCAAAATGAATTCAAATGTCATCTCCTTTTTTTCTTGAATATCAGTGACCAAGCGATGTACACCAAGTTCCATGAAGCTCCAGCAAATAATGGTGCCCTATTGATAAGTAAATCCGCCCGATGAAAGATGAATAGGACAACGACTTCAGATTCTCTGGGCCTGCAAAACCATTGTTATTTCCCATGACGTTACAACAGCTTTTGAATTGTTTTCACCGCCGGTTTAGATTGAACTACAGCCTCATTCACGAATAAAATAAACTAAAACTTCTGATGGGAGTTTATAACTTGATCGGTATATTTCATCATTTATTCAAAAGTACACAAGATGAGTAAAAAATCATGAAGAAGTTTGATTGGCAAGACTATGAACTAACATCTTGGTGCAGAACCAATACCCATAACTTAATCCTATAATAGGACCTCTTTTCTATTCAATAAAAGTTGTTCGGCACTGGTTCACATGCATTTAATATAGGTGAATGATTTTCGATTTCTGCTGAATATGAACAAATAATTGATAGAAATGGGGTTAGCGACAGGTTGCCAAACAACTTTTTTTCATTAGCTTGGTCAACTTATTGTCCCTTCGAATAAAGGATGAAAATAGGGTCAAAGAAATTGAAACACCACAGGATAACCTCTAACTATTTATCGGTAAAAGAGGACGGGTAATTTGTGTTCCACGTCATGAAAATAGCTCAATCTAATCGGGGTGATGGTATAGCACATGTCCAATCTTTTTCAGTTGCATGGGTAATAACAATGACTCTGCAGTTCCAGATGAAAAGAATCTGTGAAGTGTTTGGTCTTCTTACATACCGAGCGGATTTTAATTATCAATACACTCTCGTGCTAGGCGTCCTTTGTTGTTATCTATTGTTTTTCCGTGCGTTATTCAATACGAAGCGGGTTCGAGAAGGCTATCGGGTGTAATTTAATAACAGCTCTAGAAGCGTGTTATTTTTAATAAACATGCACACTCGGAAGTCGGGGTCACAACTACACACGCGGGTCACGGTAATGTTTCTAGAAATACAATGTCCTGACAATTATATACAGCGGAGCGATCTGTATATATACCTAGGAAACTTAAGATACAAATTCTATGGTGTCAAACTAGGCAACCTATGTATGTAGAAACATGAGCGGTAGGCTCCTGTAAAAACTTTAAAATTGATTGCTCTCTGTCAAACATTTCTCATAAATGGACATGACACAATTTATTATTTTTACAACAGCAAAATATGATATAATTCAGATATTTGATTTTCATACTGTCATTTTAAAATGTGTATGCAGAACTGCAATTCCTTTAGGGTAAATTTGCACAAAAAAGACAAAACTTAAAACAATAAAAAAACCTACTCCATGAACATTAAGATTGACCAAACACTGGGTTAATATAGAGGGTACCCCCCCCCCCCAAAAAAAGAAACGTTACTAAGTCAGCTTCCACATTTGGGATTCAAGCTTGCAGACAGCTCCCAATCCCGACGCCGTCATGTCCATTTGAAATCAAATGCTGCTTCCACAAATGTCGAAATAACCACATACACATAAAGATACGGCACATAATTTAGAAATATACTATAACAGTGACGGTCACCAGATCAAGGAGTGGTGATTTTGTTTCTTCCATCTTCCAATCCATATGCAATGCACTCAAAGGGGCTAAAATAAATCACTGATAACTCCTTGTAATTTCTGCACGAAATATCAAATATGTTCAAGGATGAATGGGGTTAATAGTCTTTATTACGATAGGCTTGGTTGATTATTTCATTCAAATTTAATTCCAACGGATAAACTTAATACATGATATATTTGATTCGTATTTAGCAAGCACCTAATCAATTAACCGATTGGCAAGTTATAGCTTAAATACTTAATAGCTTTAGTCACTAGAAGGTTAATGGCCAGAGCAAATCAAACAACCCATTGGAATTTGGGTAACGATCGTCAATAGACGGTGGAAGGAAAAAGTGTTTTAATTTCTTTTGTATTGTTAAATTTAAATTGCGACCAATTTCGTATCACTTCCAATTTTAGCATGTTTTAACCAAAAATATGTTTTAAATGTTATTTTTATATTATACGCTAAGTGTATGCCATATAATTCAATGTGCTATGACGGCGTTCGTAAAAATAACCAGCTTTCGCCGCTTGACTTGGTTAACATCGACCGATGTTAACCAGGTCAAGCGCTCAAGCTGGTTATTTTCACGAAAACGCCATCTAGCTCATTGATTATCTATATCAAGCCCCCATATTTGCGGAAGTCAATGATTCTGGTATACACACACATCCGACAGCCAAATGATGGTAAGAATTGATCCGCTATTACTGGGGGGCATCCACCCCAAACCCTACCCAAATCTTTGTCGTCTGTACACCGCTGATTAAGTAAATTCAAAAAAAAAGGCTACACTTACTTCCACATTGGGTGAAATCAAGCAGGATGCACCCAGCCTATGGCTGCCAGTGAGGTGTTGGAATGTGCGAAATCGGATTGGTGTATGCATCCCGTAGTAACTGATATCAGTGCATAAATTGAGATGACCAATTAAATTCATTTTCTCGAGAATGGGCACATACTAGAAGTGAGAACACAACACTAGAAACTGATTCTGTATTTTACAAAGTATTTCGAAGGAATTATGTACTTCCCAGGGGTGCGTCCACTTTGGTCCTTATCCGAGCATTTTTTCGCTTTGGCAGCTGGGCCTATAAGTCCTTGCCATCATTTATCACATAATGAAAGTGATGCCTAACAGTCATTGTATGTGTTAAGTAGGATAATTTAGGCGTAAAATCAATATCTATCGGACTTAAACACTTGCATGGTTAAAGATTTATGTGATGTTCAACTGCTACACATTTTTTTTCCATAGCTTACCTCATCTTGAAAGATGGCTCGGGCAATAGGAGGCATTTGGCAGTAAAGTTCTTATAATTCTTTATCCGATGGTTACTTATAGATACCTTCACTGTCAATACGCAAGGCTATAATAGCTGAGAACGAATGTTAAAGCAACAACTGCTCTGTCGGATCATATCCATTAAACTCGCTCAGTGTCTGTCGGATAATATCCATAAAACTCGCCTCAGAAAGTCAGTTAACGTAGCCGTACTACTCGAAGCAATTGAGGGCTTCTATACGGCATGACAAGACAAACTTTTCACCGACTGCGGGGACGACGTCAAGGACCTGACCAATAAAAATAAAAACACACCGACCAGTTTACTGGGAACAACAAAAAGCATAGACAATGATGCTCTTACAATATTTACTTTAGTAAACAATCCCAGAACCCTGATATAATATATCCAAATATATTAAAGCACATATTTTTAAAAAAAGTATTGGCAGCAATTTGCAATCCTTAGTAAAGTTAAAACAACTAAACTATTAACTGTTAACTTCCCAAATAAGATATCTGTGGAAGTCAGTATGATGTTATACGGAACTGGGGTAGCGGACAATTAGTCACTTTGATATATATATATATATCTTAACAATAGTCAAACAAGATGTTCAGAATTTACTACGAAAAGGAATTTAATTAACAGCTTTCTGCAAGAAAATTCCATTTCAGAGACTGATAGTTACACAATAAAACCCTTATTTGGAAAGCAATAAGGCCGTATACCCTAAACGGACATACAACCTGAAAACCTAAACTATGCTACCTCGAGAAGAGAGGGAAAATTATTTATTTTAAAATAGCATTCCAATTCAAACAGTTATTTACAGGTAAAATCTGGCACAGAGAATTTTAACTTCCCAATTTAAAATATCAGGGAAGCTTAAGTGACTTCTTACTTCAGACCTATGGTGATTGATTTTTATACACTCGGATATATAATTACACTACGAATAAAGGGAAGGAATTTGTACTAAACATTCAATTTATAAGCGTACTACAACTAGACCTGACATGGACTATTCCCTTAGTTAATTAATCTGACAGGACATGGAGTTATTTTATTATTACAAAAACAAACAAAACCCAGTTTTTGTTTTTTTTACGGTTAAACTTTTTCAGAGATCATTTATACCCCAAAGGTGAAATACCCGTGGAACATAATGCAATGTTAAACTTCAAACCAAAGGTAATGGAAATGTACCACCGATATAAACTATTTTTTACTGTGATGAAAGGGCTTGAATTTGCAATAAAAACTTTCAAATCATAATCGCACTACATACATCTCCTTGTCACACACTGTTTAGATTCCAACTGGAAGCCAAAGGGGACTAATAAACTCAAACTACGGTAGGAACATGCACACTCCACACCTAAATCTTTACGCTCTACAAGAGGAGATTCATTTAGTATTTGTAATGAATTCAATTAAACGCGTTGTCACCAGGAAAGAAATCCATTTCTCTACAAACTGTGGGAAACACCTAAGGTAGCTCATAAAAATGATAACATTGGACAGTCACTGTCATTCGAACCGCTACGTTTAATACAAAACTACCCAAGCGGTTATGAAGTTATTCAATTTTTTTATGCTAAACCTTCAATACACAATAGCTCACAACTACTCCACTAGTATTATATGTCGGACACTTCACGATTACCAGATAAAACAACGCGGATCCAATGTCACATTTATATACAGACATCAGTCATGGATTTTATTGAGAAATTCATTTATTTAAACATGAATGCGCAGTTGCTCTTCAATAAATCTGATTTACTTGTCAGGCACTGCTAGCTCACCAAGTAAAATCATGTGAAGCCAACTCGACCAAGGGGCAATGGAAAGTTATAGGGCCCTTGCACGGAGGTAAATTATATTAATGGACTTTTGTTATGGAGGCAGGTCTGAACCAAGATAACCTATATTGACTGCCGTGCAAGAGCCCTATAATTAAGCTTCAATACACAGCAGCCTCCACGAGTTATATCCCTAACTGGCACTGCTAGCTCACCGATAAAATACCTTTAAGACAAGGTGGATGTTAAACTTTAGACCAAGGGCAAAGGTCAACGATAGAAGATTCCGAGTAACTTATTTTAAATAGACATTTAGCTGTTGCTCACAATTACCCCGTCAGACACTGCTAGCTCCCCAAATGCGAATGTAAAATTCAATGCCGAGAGAAACAACATTAAATTAAAGGATTTGTTTATGTACTTACAATTCTAGCCCATAGCTAAATACTTGTGTCAGCGAAACCTAGAGCCTAGAGTAGCAGTCATTCTATAGAGTGGTGAGCCCAATTCCACAGCCCGCACGCAGTATGGAAGCGCCGACCGACCCGGCAAAAGACCCTCTCCAATAAACACAGATCAACAACCGATAGCTTCCCAGAAACACGCGGTGGGCAGCGACCCCGCCACTCCAACTACCCAAACGAAATCAAACAGCTCCTAACACAAGTCACTTGGTCAACAGGGGGCTGGATTACGGGACAACCGCAACGAGACGGAACAGCAGCCAAGAAAAGAGAACACCTTAGCGACTGCCCCCCACTGTGCGGCGACTAAGACACGAACGCCAAAGCTCTATCTTACCACGACGTGCGACGCAGGGGGCCAACGACCGGCGGAGGTCACTTTGTCCTCCGTGTGGAGAGTGGGAGGTGGGCAGGGCGACGAGAATAGGCGAAGTGAGAAAGACGTGCCGCAAAAGATGGGCAAAAAACTACTCTATGTGGGAGTGGGCAAAAAAGATTGGAGAAGGGTGGGTGAGGCGTGGTGATGGGGAGCCGAATAGAAGGAACTGCTCACGCGGTGACGAGAAGGGTGGCTCGTTAATAAGGGCACTGCGACCAGTTAGATGGCGTCTCCAAAGGAGCAGCGGCGCAGGAAACCCAACAATTACGGCAGTGCGCAGGGCTATTACTGTCCGGGGAGTCGCGCAGATTGACGTAAGGCCAGGCCCTCGTGGCGCTACGGTCGACGAGTTCCAACGGAGCAATCCCCCGAACGAGAGCAGTAGCTTCTGACCGCAATCCCGGCGCCAGGCAATCCTGTTCGGCGACAAGAGCAACTGCCCTATTTGCCGAAGGGTCTCCCCGATGCTACGCCTCCGGGCCACACATGCGGGGGGTGAGGCGCCTCCGGGTACAACGTCCGAGTTGCGAAGCCGACCCAACCGCGCTACGCACGTCCTTGGCAACCCCGCCAGACAGAAACACTAATGGTCCCCGCACGGGTTCGGCTTCTACACCAACCACGCGAGCCAAGCTCTGCGACAGGGACCGGAAGCACGATGACCAGAAGACCGGAAGCTACCCTCACCAAACCCAAGCAGCCCGGGTGCCGGAGGAAAAGGGGGTCGGAAGGGTCTAGCCCGACGTGTCCTACCCCCACAGGCGCCTCGCAGAAAAACCGAAGCCGCGCACATAGGGCGGTGCGCCAAGCACGCTTACAGACATACGGGTAATGGCGCGGCCGACGAGCCTTGTCGAGAAGGGGAATGAGGGGGGGGATGTGAGGGCCGAAATTCGCTGGAACATGGCGGAGGCGCAGGCTACGAGACCCCAGACGAAAGGGCCCGAGGCGCCAGAACCCTAACACTACCAACCTCCACGAGTGCCTCGCAAGTCACTAGCGATAGACAAGCCGCGTCAGCCGCCCCCAGAACAGTAAGGCTGTCTGGCGGAAGAGGAACAGGAACAGACGGTGAGCTCCCATAGCATAGTGCCAAAAGACAGGACGTAAAGCTATGAGCAGACCGCAATCACCCTAAGAAGGGCGGTCCTTTACACCCCACATATCTCGCAAAAATTCACTACAGTTATCTACAGGTAAAATCCTGGCAGAGACTTTAACTTCCAACTTCCCCAATAAAATAATCAGTGGAAGCTTAAGTGAATCTTATACTTCAGACCTATGGTGATTGATTTTTTAACACCTCGATAATAATTTACACTACCGAACTAAAGGGAAAGGAGATTTGTACTAAACCATTCAATTTTAAGCGTACTAACCACTATAACTTATGGACTTATTTGCCTTAGTTATTTAATCTTGGAAAGGGACTTGAGTATAATTTATTATAGCAAAAACAACCAAACCCCAGTTTTTTTGGTTTTGTTACGGTTATAAAATTTTCAGAGATCATTTTACTACCCAATGAAATAATACCCCGTTGAAACGAATGGCAATGTTTCCAACTTCAAAAACCAAAGGTAATTGGAAATTTTTACGACACCCGATATAAACTATTTACGGTTTGATGTGAAAGGCTTAATTTGCAATAAACTTCAATCATAATCGCACTACATACATCTCCTTGTCAGACACACGTTAGCTTCCCAACCTGGCAAGCCCAAAGTGACTATAACTTGCAAACTACGGTAGGACTGCACACTCACACCTAAATGTCTTTACGATCTAAGAGGAGATTTCCATTTATATTTGTAATGAATTCATTAAACGCGGTTAGTCTCACAGGAAAGAAATCCATTTCCTACACACTGGGGAACACCTAGGTGCTCATAAATGATATACATTGGACAGTCACTGTCATTCGAACCTGCTACGTTTAATACAAAACTACCCAAGCGGTTATGAAGTAGTCACTTATTTTTATGCTAACCTTCAAACACAATTAGTCACAACTACTCCCAGTATTATTGTCGGACACTTTCACGTTTACCAGATAAATCACAACGCGGAAGCCATGTCCATATATACAGACATAAAAAATCGAGTATGTCCAGTTTATTAGAAATTCATTATTTAAACTTGAATGCGCGATTGCTCTTCAATAAATCTGATTTACTTGTCAGGCACTGCTAGCTCACCAAGTAAAATACCTGTTGAAGCCAACTACCGGGCCTCTCAAGGAAGAGAAATGTTCCACATGATTGACGCGCATCTATTTTTCCAATATCGTTCACCTGCCAGCGCCGATTGCAATTGAAACACGGCTGATTAGATACTATTGCTCCATGCCATTTCAATAACCGGGAGTGGCAATGTTTGGGGTTTGTATAATAAATTATATAGGGTGTTTTGTATTTAAGGTATCGGTGCGCATGGGCTATCAGAGCGCATAGCTCTGTAGCCATGGCGCGATGTTCACGGTATTATGTTTGATAGAGATTCCTTTTGCAGGGGAAGTTTCTGGAAATTTGAGTTATGCACAGGTAATTTAAACAGAAAGCATGATTGATGTGAACTTTCATATTTTTTTCTTAAGTTATCAGATATTATAAGATTTTTGAACCAAAGGTTTAATAAGAGATTGATTTTTAAAATGTCACTGAGACCGGGACTTCCATAGTAAATGCATGTAGCAGTTTCACAAATTACCGTTTGGAAATCCCCAATGCCCAATGAGGCAGATCGTGTCCTACCCTCCCTGTACAGAACCACATGTATAGTCTCAATCTTGTCGATTACGCTGTGACAACAGAGATACAGAATGGCTTGCTCTTGCCGTATTGTAGTTATAAACGGTAACGAGATGAATAGTTGGTGTCACGTGTTCAGGTACAGGTCACGTGTCAGGTATCGGATATCAGTGTGCTCTTCGGGGGCGACCGATTATATAAATCCGACTAGTGAAATCAAGGTCTGTACATATGGGCCTCTGCCCAAATGCTTTATTTTTTTCCAAAAGCACACCGTTTTATGTATAAACAGTACCAAAATTGTACCGTTCCCTACAGATTCAACCGACGTACGGTGACGATAATCGGTTTTTTCGCCAATGTAGGATAGTTACTACATTTTTCCCGAAGGGTCCCCCGACGCCCAATACTAAACCAATCAATGCCGTGCCGTCATTCAAATCTTATTTTTTCCAAAAATTGGCGGTTATTCCCATAATAAAATCCTTTTTAAGATTAACATATGTATAGGTTCTTATAATTAATATTCAATCTGTCCCCGTATGAATGTGAAAAAGATGGGTCCATAAGTCTACCAAACGAAAAACATGTTCAGCCGGCTAAATACCTACCGTGGACTGACTGAGAAGACGGACCCCGTGGTAGGGGCAGGCTTTACAGCCACTTGCGCGCGGGCGGGGGTTATGCGTCAAGTTAAAATCCTGGTCCGAGAGAGAGAAAAAGGATTATATTCAAAATTTTTGAGAGCACCAAAAGAGAGACTCTACGCACTGACGACGGAATGCGCTATGAACAAATTGAAAGGATACTTAATGCCTGCACAAAAGCACGAAATTAAAATAATTCACTGACACAACGGGCATCCATCGGATGGCCAGGATAGATCGGGTTGCTAAGCACGCTAAGATGTAGAAGCACAACAGCAGGGATAGGATGAACACATTTCTTCAAGTAGGGGATAAAGTCGTTTATTTTCAGACAAGCTGCATAAACGTTTTACCAACACTGGAAATATTTAGTTGTTTTACTTTAATAATTTCGGCATGCTTTGGGTGTTATAAATATACATTACAATGAATGTTTTGTTTACCACAATTGGGTAACATCTACCAAAGTGTTATTTTGGTGCAGATTGGTTTAGTAGCCTTTTTACGGTTGGAATTTTTCCAGAAAAATATTGCAATATTTTCAAAGGATGCGGTCTCTTAATTTTTATGGGCTAGTTTGCAGAACACCTGAACAATGTAAACAATACAATGAAAATTGTCAAGGCTTGTATTTGGAGCGTTAAAAATGCATTTTTTACATATTTGGGGGCAATCAAAAAAAAAACGGTTAAGGAAACTTTAAACAAAAATGTTGCCCGCTAACTGTATCCAGGAAAATTACTTGGTATTAGACGCTGGTAAACCCCCGTTGTATTTGGCATTCTTCCCTTCACGGTTCCTCATTTCTTTTGTTTATTTTAAAAGGGACAGGAGAATTTTGGGTCTATTGATTTGTTCATCTCTATTGGATAGCATTCACCAAAAGTTATGGCCGAAATATCAATTCGTTATGTATGTGAACTAAAAACGTATTTTTGTAATCCACGTAGTTATTGGGCGAGCAAAATGGGCGCCCATTTCACTATTACCATTACCCTAAAATCCTCTAAATACTAACGTTTGCACAAGGTGCCATTTGTTTATATTAACTATCTTCTGAAAACATTATGTTGCCATTATGGTATTTCGGAAATTATATAATGCGGAAATTACATACTGATTTATAACCGGGATTTTGGGTTCGTGCTTTTGAATTTCCATTACTATTTTTTCCAGTCTATGAGAATTGGGTTAGCGCTTTTCAGTATAGCCGGCCAAATTCATAAGGCATTGCATTTTATCGCGTTTGCTCTTGTGTGGGTGTGTGGGGGGGGGGGGAGGTAAGTTTTTTTTTTTTTTTTTTTTTTTTTAATGTAATTTACCAATTTTACTCAAATTATAAGCAATTTCTGATTTTGACAGCCATAATGAGGCCAGATTTATTTTATGTTAATGCATGATATTAGCCAAATCTAATGTTGCTAGATATTTAATATGCAGATGCTGTTATCTAATGATTTTCAATTTCAGTGTTTTTTTTTTTTTTTTTTTTTTTTTAAAATAATATTGTATTGCCTTTATACATGTACCTGAGGATTTTGTCATATTAATTCTATTGTATGACAGGCAGGATGTAAGAACATGTGGCAAGTTGTAGGTGTGTGTGTACTTGCAGATAGGTTATTTGTAAGGATGGTTAGAGAGAATTCATTTCCGACAAAAGAAACGCTTATGCAATTCTATTATGGTGTGTTGATTTGCAGATAGATCATTTGCAGAGATGACGGGAGAAATTATTTTCTGGTATCTGTATTTTGGATTTTGGCTTCCCGATAATTTATAAGGTAAAGGTAGCTGTGGAGGAAACTTTTGTCTCTGGCCAATTTCAACAACTTCGGAAATACCCAGTGATTTGAAATTTGCCAGTCATTAACCTGTCATAACCTTTGAGCAATTGGTAGTAATGCAAATAAACGTGCTACGCTTGAAAGTGAGGCAAAAATGGCAAGATTTTGTCCGTTCTCATATTCTTCGTCCAAGGGTAAAAACCATCTTTTTTACCAAATGTCACCACAACGAGTATTATGAACCCTTTACGCAATGTATTAAAACCAATATCCAATAACAAAATGGATACCATAAAAACGATCAGTAATATTTTTTACTTTAAACAAAAACTTTAAAACATAATTTTCGCTTAATTTGCAGTCCAAATGCATTTTCGGCCTAGAAATCATTCCCTGCACCAAATAGTTCAACCACAACCATCATTTTTCTTAAAATCTCATTATTTATCCTGCAAATAAGGTGGTGTGTTTTGTTGTACCGAGAGCGGGGTTTGGGTGGTTGGTTAACTCGAAAAATAGAGCACTTTTCAAAGCTCGGCCGTTCCGCACGACAGGTCAGGAACCAGGTGCTAACTTGTGTTTGTAAACATTGATGTCACCTCATCCATTAGGATCAATGAACAAGGCATGGCACTTTTAAGATTGAGTCATATTCCAAATTCAAAATGGAAGCCAAATAATTTTAAAAACATTGACTCCTTATAACAGCAATACCTGCGATAAAAAATAAACATGAAGTACTTAGATTATTGTGTTAGATACGATAAAATGTATTTCTGATACTTTGTAAGTTGTTTGTACATGACGTCAATCAATCTGGTAGCCAAAAACGAGAATATCTCTTGTTGAATTTGTTTTTATTTTCAAGAAAAAAAGGGAAGGGAAATGTTCTAAATATCAAAGCTTCAAAGATGCCAAGTGTTGAAGCTTGCAAATTATTTAATAATCTTAATTAGAAAATTTGGCAATTTGACGTATATTGCATAACAACGACTTAGTGTCTCTGTCATAGACATGATAGAAGTGTATACTTCTTCTTCTTTCTTGAGTTATGAATGGCAGGCAGCCACTGTCCATCTTCCCTAAATATTTTGTAGACGGTGGAGCCAGTTCACTGTTGATTGCTTGGGGTTTGAGGAAGTCTATGTCCACCGGTGGAGAAAGGCAGGCACTCATGAGAATGTTATCAGCACCGCCTCTGTGATGTGAGAACACATTGGAAGACTGGAGATGGTAACACCCCATCGGTTGCGATAGTGCTGTTGAAAGCGACCGCTTCTGTGCGACATCCGGTCAGGTGACCCATTCATTGATGGGAAGCCTACTACCAGGGTGTAGTTCCGGCATAGGTTGTATAGGAGTTGTCTGTCTTGAGTCTCTGCCAGGCAGTGTTCCATGTCTATAAAATATTAATGGGGAGGTGAGAGTTTAGCAGCGGTCGACCCAGAACGGTCACGAGAGCCCACAGTCTATCTGCCGAGCTGGTATGATTTCTTTGACAGTGTTAAGCAGCAGGTGCGTATTGTCCAGCAGCGGGTTATTCACCAGGTGCAAAGCCTGAAAGCACTTGTTCGAACTGGCAGATGGAGTGGGGACAGAGGCAACCAGTAAATGATTCTCAAGGTATCGGTGAGTACTGTGTCAGGCTTCTTTGTGTGAGAGCTGTTAGCACCATGCTGGGCGGCATATTCCAGTGCTGTAGACCAGAGACAGGGCGGTTGTGCGTAGAGTCGTTGGGCTGTCACCCCATGGCCTCAGTCTGCACAGGAGGTTAATCCTCAAATATACCTTGGCGCATACGACTCGAGGTGGCTGCCCGATATAGTAGCTGCCGGTCAGCTTTTCAGCTTAAACCTATCAGATGGGATATTATTCCAAAGTTGACTTCTTGCACAATGGAGTTCATGATATGATGCATTTGACAGCCGGCATCACAAGTCAGAACTCATATGGGCTCTCCACAACAAGTGCAATAATGGGAATATTTATAGGGTACAGATACACCCTACTTTATGGCAGCACGGGGGACCATCACATTAGTCCAACTCTGAGAGTTCGTGTACAAGGCCCCTGGGTATTCTATTGGGTCACAAGGTTTCTCCCACATTATACATAATATAGTGACAACTCAATCAAGTCTCCAGCCAACCAGTCTCAGCAAACTTCTACTAGGGATCCGCCCTTCTACATCAATTCTATTGAGTTCGCCAACTCTCACCATAAGCCTATTAGAGCCTCTACAGGCTGTCCCAAAAAAAATGTTAACACTCGAAACACGGATGTTGTGCATAACTAAAGTACACATGGGTCTCTATTTGGTATGCTCTTAAAGCTAACTAAATAAGCTTTTATTTGCCGTTTATTTCATTTCAATGGATATGTAAACACAGATCTAGCTTCGTCAAAAAGGATTCCAATTCGGATTGGATCCTATGTTGCAGTTGTTTTTTTTTTTTTTTTTTGTTTTTTTTGTACATTTGCAAGATTGGTGTGAAACATGATTTCTAACATACTCAAAATTGGTTATTGATTGTTAATGAATGGTAATTGAAGCTCTTGAGATATTGACATCCATTTGGAACTTCATTATTGTCATAAATTGTGATCATTGTCTTTATGATCAGCAATACTATGTATGTTGCAACTATTCATCAGTTCACTTTAATCAGCAGAGTTAGAAGAGTACCAAATCGCTCAAAATTACCCAAGAATGTTAACCAAACCAAATTTAAACCAAACAATCAGACACTTCTATCTATTGGATTCTCAAGAAAAATCTATGACTCTAGATGCAGAATAAATAACAAAAACACGAAAGTAAACAAAAAAGAAAGAGAAACTTCTGAATAAGCCTACCATGGTATAGATATAGCAGGCAGAATTGAAAATAAAGGCACTAGTGGCAGGTCATACAGATTCACGGACCAGAATAGCAAGAAATCAAGCCAACGTTCTCTTTTTTAGAAGAGCAGTTTGTGATAGATACACAATGAACGTTGGTCAAACACGTGGCAGGAATCTCGAGGTCTTTTTAACATAGCAAAACACTGCAAAATCTATTTTGTTTTCTTTAAGATGGAAGAAGATGTGCTATGAAGCCAAGTGTATCTGTTGCATCATGATTCCAAGTGTTCTAAGGCAGAAATAGACCAGGGATTTGACTCTCATATTGATGAAGGCATCTCTTTGTTTTACGTACGGCTTGGATGAACAAAATGGCATATTAAAGCTTATTTTATTGCTTAAATGATACCAACAAAGACCCATGTGTAATTTTCTTGTTATCAAAATGTAGTCGTTACGAGTGTTAACCTTTTTTGGGAAAGCCTGTTACTCCAGTATCTGAACCTGAAACACTGTATCATGCACAGGGACCTGTTACAACAGTTAGTGCTGCACTGAACAGAAAGAAGACTTGGCAACGAGCAATAATATTAAGGGACAGAGTATGAATGCAGATGTAAAAAAAGGCAACATTATCTGACAGGGACCTAATTGAGAAAGAAGGTAACTACAAGAGGATGAGTCAAGAGAAGTGAGGTTGACCTATGGAGTTTGAATCTACACGCTAATTTGAAATTGCTGTAAGCCAGGAGGAGAGATTGCCAAAGAAGACAACAGCTTCTCCAGCAAATACAGGATTTGACGAACAAAGTTGTGACACCCAATGAGGAGAGCGCAATAATGTAGGCCTACAATGCAAAACACTAGTGGGCCTACTGACAGTGAGGTGTCCATGGTAAAACTGTAAAAAACCTAAGGGCCATACAGTGGATACCTACTCAGAGTACACCTGTTGCAACAGCTAAGTCTCGGTCTTGCAGATGAGGGACGAATCGTTATGTTTCCTGAATCATCGATAGAAAGCCAACCATGTTCATCCCTATCATCTAACTCAAATCACGAGGAACCGGGCACCTATGCCAGTACATCAGTTCAGAAGGGCCGTTCCAGTCGCAGACGCCAATCTCATAGAAATACCGTCCACTGTTGTTATTATTTGGGGACTCAATCGGAAGGAGAATTGATAGCCAACGCCTTTCCAGAATGCTAAACATTACCAATTATTGTGTTGGGGGTCGTAGAATCGAGGGAGTAAGTAAAGACATCAGAGAACGTGATCTTGCAGCGTGGACCGGTACTACTTTCATGTGGCACCATAATCTGGAAAATATCGTGGATACTACACAGCAAACTTGAGGATATGCGACTCATGTGAAGCTAAAACCGGGCTGATGTGAAATCGCTCTTTCTCTATTGTGCAGCGTAAAGACACGCTGGACTCTCTTCAAAACGGGACATGGTAACAATGCAATGGACACCATGTACCCACAAAAAACTGGTCTTACATAAAACAACACACAGCCATACTGACTGAAGAATGATAAGTTGCACCCCAACGCCAAGGGCATGAGTTTTCTGGCTCGCAAACTTTCAGGATTTTTTACGATGTGACCATCATTCTAATTTTTCGGAAGGGTCGCAAGCGGACATTACACCGACAGAAAAATTTCCATCTCACCGTCACCCTCACAGGTCTTGTGCAATTCCCAGGAATGTATCCTGTGGATGAATTACTTGGACTGCCCAAGCAATATGACAGGATTTACAGATATTAACTTTGTCTGACTGTGAAATGTGTCTCAAAAGGACCTTAATGCAACAAATAGTGACTCTGAAAGCAATGTTGTTGATTTCCTCTTGACATGATCCTGCTTATGATTTTAATATGTCTACAGATATTGATAAGAGTAATTTACGAATTATTTAAATGTTGATCATCGTGGAATGATATGATATTAATGTTGTTCAAGAGATGTTGGGTGCGAGTTTAATTTAAGTGAAATTTCTCAAGAGTGGTGCAAGGATGAGCGTTGATGAGGTTGTGAGAGAGAAGTGGGTACAGTGCTGACCTCTGTGTATGGATGACAGCAATGATTTGATGTTCTGCTAAACTTGTTGTATGCTATTATAATGTGATATCTACATGATGTAACAACTCTGTGCTGTAAGAAATCGGTGATGTTAGAATTCCGTTGATGTTGAGTAGGTCATAATTGGGACTAGGATAGTGATGTGATATTCATTTGATGACGACAACAATCCACCCGTGATCTGAATAAGGTGGCCTATAGGCATATAGTATTTATAGTAATGTTAATATTGGGTAAATAGCAATGTAAATAATTTTCACAGAGTACTGTGCTATATGGGGACCATTCACATGATATGTTTCACCATTTTAGTCTGATGTTGACCTGATAGCCTGGTCACAAAAACATATCTCAAAGCACAGACCACAGTTTAACTCACCAATAATATATGTCCGTCTGCGTATTTTAATGCCCCCAGTATTAAAAACACGATGTGATTTCAGGCTCGTCTTTATCTTGATAAACCTGATATATTGCAATGATGAATCATGGCTTGATGATACTTTCATGATGGTACGTTTTCCACTGATATTGTATTTTTTTCGGAATGATAGCAATAACATGGTGGTGGTGTTTGCGTTGGGAATTAAAATTACTTTAAATCATGTTTTGAGGGCAAGACCTTACTCTGTGATGATCTGAAATTGTTGGGTTGATTATAATACTGATATGGTAGGTTTTATTGGAGTTTTATATAGGCCACCATTCAAACAACAGGTAGGGTTTGAACTTTTAGATTGCTCTCTGAGCAAGGTCATGCTTCCAAGAATCTTACAAGTGTGTACAGTGTTGGTGACGTTAATGTTCATTTGATTGGTTAAATGGTGATGTCCAGGCAATATATACGGGTACTTTACCAATTTACTACTTGATACGTGCATTCAAATGGGTTTACACAGGTGTTAAAAGAGCCTACTTATAAGACCCTTAATGGTATGATAATTTCTTGACTTAGTGTTTGTTTCTGAACCATCATATATTCTCTCTTGTGAATCTACTATAATTGCATGTTGTGATCACTCAGCGGTCACTTCTTTTCCAATATGCTCAGAGTAGGTCAAGGCCCATTAATAAGAGGGTGTATTGCCTAAAATAGAGAAGATTTAAAAGATGAAAACTCTCTTCTAATGGTCCTGGCATAGTTGTTATGATAATGAGGATTTGATGATATTGGAAAAACTGCTGAGTCTTTATAAAATCTCCATTTAAATCTGTTCCTAAGAAAAATCTGTATCATAAACAAAAGTCTTTTCCTGGGATAACAAGGGAATTAGGGAAATGGTACTAAGAGATGTTATTATATAGAAGAGCTAAGAGAGGCAGAGCCGATACTGCCATGAAGCCGTTTAGGAATGTAGCAACAAAATTAAGGCTGCAATTAGGAAGAGTCGTAATCACTACACAAAGATGTTTCAATCAGTTTAAGAGAACCTAAGAAGTTATGGTCCATATGTATCTGATGCTCGCAAGGATATGTTAATCTACTTTCAAAATTGATAACCTGTGTGCAGGGGCCTCAAAATTGGCAACTGCTTCAACAGTCATTTTTCTAGCAAGTTGGTTGCAAGGATGGCCCACTTGTTTGCATTCTATAACAAAGGGTTCGCTTCCCATGGTGCTCCCCCTATCTCTTTTGATCTATTACAAATGATGAGTAGCAATGTTGCAGGAATCTTGATATCTTCTAAATCTCCTGGACCGATGATATTCTCCTGTGTTCTTGAAAACCTGTTGTAATGAGCTTGCGCCTACATTGTGGCAGACGTTTAATTACTTATTCAGAAAGGGTCAAGTGCCGAAGGATTGGAAAGTTGCTAATGTTGTTCCGGTTGTTTAAAGGGTCAGGAAAGCCAAAAGATGAAAAACTGGCAGTTACAGGCCTGTCTCTTTGACCACTGTTCTATGCAAGGTAATGGAGAAAACTTGTCAGTGCTCGCATTATGTCTTACGCAGAGGAGAATAATCTTTCTTGAAGACAATCAATTTGGCTTTTCGTAGTGGTTCAGAAACTTGAGTAATGCTCAGAACGTTTTCTCTTCGTGCTGAATCACTCGTGGTCGCAAAATGCTCTCTTGTAGATACCTTTTCTTAGATTTAGTTATGCTTTTGACAGAGTGATCACAATTTATTACTGGCTAAACTTCATTCTTTGGGTATTAGAGGCTGTTTTCTCCAATGGATTTAGAAGTTCTCTGAGCGGACAGCAACGGGGAATCTCAAAGGCGTAATTTTCTGAATGGACTGCGGTGAATCTGGGGTGCCCCGGGTTCTGCCTTGGCCCTATTCTGTGGCTGCTTTGTCAGGGATATATTTCTGTAGTGTCCTCTTCTATGTTTCAATATGCTGACGATCACCTATAGTTCGTTCCTATTTATAGCGACACAGATAATCAAATTATACAGGATGATCTTGACAATTTTTCCAATGGACAATCTCAATAAGTTGCCTTTGTAATTTATCACAAGTGTTCCACTAGGCATGTACTAGATGTAATGCTCCAAAGTACTCCATCCTTATTCTATCGATGACATGGCTGACAGATGTGAGAGCTTCAAAATGCTTGGTGTTAACATTCACTAAGGACCTCTCTTTGGACTTCTCACATCAATACTGTGGGTGGTAGCTCTGTGGTTTTGTGATTCAAGTGCATCAGGAATATGTTCTCCTTCAGCTTAATCAATCTGTTAATTTCTCTTATCATGCCGCATGTTTTACTGGCGAGTGTTTGGGCTCCCTTCCAGCGGAATCACTTACACAGACCTGAGCAAATTCAGCGAAGGATTACTCTCCACCACTTCTTTATTTATCAAAAAGGATTCCCAATTCTGCAGTTAGTCTTTTTATTCGAGAGACTTCATGAGCTAGATTGTCAGACTGGAGTAATCTTTAAGATTCAGAGTTAGTTTTGATACCAGATTCCTAACAACTGGGCTTATTTCTTTGGTCTTTATTATAGCAGTACCTTGGACAATGTCAAGCCTTTACACAGAAGTGCCTCGAAGGCGGTCCTTTTATAATTCTATGTTGTGCTTCCTCGTTTGGTGAATGAAATCCCATCTGCTGTGCAATCAGAAACAAACTCCATGCTTTTTCAGGTCTGGCTTTAAGAAGTTCTACTTGGCTTTGCATGTGATTCATGTATCACCATTTTTTTAATGTACTACTGGGTATATTAATTCTATGCGGAATTAGGGGTTTACCATGGCAATTGGCACTTATGTGCTCAAAATAATGGACTTGTTGGACTTTGCCCCCTTACAAAAACTCCCCCCCCCCCATTTTCAGTTTCCCACTGTGATTTTTCTAGACATTATTCTGTGACAAATTAGAAGGTGATAACACAAAAATTATTCTGTTGCATTGTTGTAAGGTCAAAAACAACTTTTCTTGCACTAAAACTTAGGGGAACGAATTGTCGCAAAGCTATCTTCCCTCGCCTTTTTTCACCCATGAGGTCCGGTTCGATCCCGGCAGGGGCTCGTTCGCGATGGCTTTTGTGAATTTGGTTTCTCGATCCTTACTCGTTCCCGCAGGGTTTCTCCGGGTACTCCGTTTCCTCCGCTTCTAAAATCGAGCTCCTTGCAGTGCGTGAGCCCAGAGGGGGCCCCAATAATTGATTTCGTCGGCTGAGATGAGCCCGTCGGTTCACTTGAAAAAATTCAGTCATGCACTTGCAGGCGCTTGTCGGCAAAAGTATAGGTTTAAGTTCAATTGGACCGCGTGCGACAAGTAATTTACAAAATCGTACAAAACTTAGCCATCAGAAGACATTAAAGCATATAAAACCCAAAATTTTCAGGGGGCTTCGCCCCCTAGACCCACAAGGGGCTTCGCCCCTGGACCCAACAGCGGGCCCTAAGCGGGCCCTGGGACCAGACCCATTTTCTGTCGCTGGCTAGGCGAACTGCCCCCCCCCCCCACCCACTTATGAAAAAATCCTAGCTACGCCACTGCTCCTTGGCATAAATTGTTATTGTATTATGGGTTTCTCTGATGTGCTGAGTGTGCTTCTGGTACCGCACAGAGCCTTGAACCGTTTACGTGTATATGCGCCGTTAAAATACCAAGTATTATATATTATTAACTCAAACATGCCTTACCAGAAATATCAGATGCTGGACAATCAGGCCTCTTTGTGACGCATTTAACCGGGGGAGGACTAATTGGAGGTATCCAGGCTTCTGGGTATAAACGAACCATGAAACAAACAACCGAACGAAAAGAAGGTTTATTCATCCTTTTTTGTCAAAACGTCCTTGCACCAATCGTCCTATAAAAGAAAACGTTTCTTCATCATCTTTATGAAACCAACCGCTTGTTCCGGACAATCATAAAGTTTATTGGTTTGTTTGGTGGCAAGTAGGAATTTTAACTGTGATAATTGAAATCGTTAGCAAACATTTATTTAACTCATGGGAATTAAGTGAGCTACTGGGTATTGTGTGTTAGGCAATAATACACATTTGAACTACTTATTTTTGATATTTGTTGAAGGTGCATGTGCCAAATAAAACATATTGACAATAGGAAAATTAAATGTCTTTAAGACGAGTGGTTGAAAACCGTGACTTTGATTGGAAAACCTATATAACATCATACAAAATCAATTTTCCTCCCCCTTTTACATTGATGAAATTACAAATGCGGCCACTTATAAAAACCTGTTAGGAGGGCTGGCAGTGAAAATCAAATGTCCACTTTTCCATCAAAATCGTCCTTCAAAAGGCAGTTCAGTTGTCCTACTTGGGTCAATACTGATGAACTGTAAAGACTGTGGTGGCTTACTAATTTTTAGTAGGCTCACGGCCTCCAGTCACCTCGGGAGTTAGTTTTGCACCGTTTCCCATCATGGACATTCAATATTTGTATTTAATAGTTTAATATTATAACAGGGTAATTTTCTGAAGGTGAACGGTTTTCCCCAATTCTCAAAACACATTTAAGGTCTCTTATATGATGTCATTAATTGCGTATAAATGAAATTCGAGAATTTTCCTTGCCTAATAATTAAGTTTGCAAAGAAAAAAGTTTAGTTTTGCTCATACAGGATGTCCCAACATGTTAAACACTCGGAACACACGTCATTGTAAATAAAATAAAGCATGGTCCTTGTTTAACAATTAAGTGGACCAGGGGTTTCACTCCGTTGGGTGGCCCAAGGGGGTCCATGGCCCCCCAAGGAAACCACTTTCCCGAGGGATTTTGGTACGAAATTTTATACCAATTGTGAAGGTGTCTTAAGACAACCCTTAAATCAGCAATAAAAAAAAAATTGTTATTGGGCTGCAAATTAGGGGCAAACAAATTCCCCTTTACTTCAAAACACGCAAAAAAATGGGCAAAAAGACGGAATTCAAATGAACCTTGCGCTACATCAACTTTTTGAAAACTATTTATGTTGATATACTACCTAGAAGACCCAAATTACCATATATTTACAAACAACTTGAGTTTTAGGAAATCTGATTTTTAACGGGTGTTTCAAAATACACGTCAGTCTCCATAGACTTTGTACAGTTAACGGTTAGCAACTCCAAATGAAATTGTCTGTTTTTTCGCCACATAAAGGGTTAATTAATGTATGTGTGAAAACAGATATCAGCAAAAAAAATTTGCTTTGGTTCTTGATTTAACGGGTGTTTCAAATTACCAACGTCATTTCCCATTAGACGTGTACGTAACGGTTAGCAACGTCCACAAGGAAATTGTTTGTTTCCCACAAAAGGGTTAATTATTATGTAGTGTGAACATATATCAGCAAAAAAAAAATGTTGCTTTGGTTCTTTGATTTTTTTTTTAAATATTTCTCAGGCTTCAGGTAGTGCCCAAGGGGGGATTCCATGGGACCCTTACTAATTAATCATTAACGGTGCGTGTTGCCGATTTTTTTTTTTTTGTCATGAAAAACGAAGCGCATTTGAAAGTTAGACAATTACAAAAAGAATCCAGCGCGAAAATCCCCGAGTAAAGCGACCAGCGCGAGAACAAATTTGGAGGGTCCTAGGAACCCCCCCCCCCCCCCTTGGTCACTTAGGTGTTAATATGCTCTTTTAAAGCCAAAGTAAAGAAGCTTTATTGGCCGTTATGCATTTCAACGCGATAATGTAGAAACAAAACTATGCTTCGTCAAAAGGAGATGCAAAAGCAGTGGCCAGATTTTGCATTGATTACCTTTTAATAGTGCGTGAAGCATGAGTTTGTAACTAGTCAAAACTGAGTTATTGATGAGTTATTGAATTGGCTATTGAACCTACGAAGATATGACAATCCCGTTTTGAACTTGATTATTGCCAATAAAGTATGAACATTGTCTTTATGTTCAGGCAAGATTTGTGTTTTCCCCAAAATTAGTCAGTCAGTTCACTTTCATTAGCAGGACCTAGCCCTACAAAGCGCTCAAAATTACACACAATGCGTAAAACCAAACTAAATTAAACCAAACAAGAAAAACGAATTCTATGATTCTTAGACGAAATAAACAACAAAAACATACCAAGCAAACAAACAAGAGAGAAACCTACGATAATTAGGCTACATTGACTATGAAGTAGACAGAATTGGAAAATAAAGAAACATTATAGGCCATCAGACCCATTACCTGATTACGGACCAGAATGACAAGGAACTCCAGCCAACATTTCTCTTGATAGAAGAGCAGTAGGACCAACGATGGAGCGTTTGATAAAACACGATGACAGGGAATTCTTGTATTTCTTAAATAGCAAAAAATGGCAAGATCTAGGTTTTCTTTTTAAGATGGGAAAGAAAGAAGATGTTACATTATGCGTTTTTTCAAGTGCTTTAAGGCAAAAAAATCGGACCAAGTGATTTGCCCCGCATCATAATTGATGGAGGCACATCTTTGTTTCAACAGTATTCGGATTGAATGACATAAATAACAAAGTTAAAGCTTGTTTTACGGGATTCAAAATTTTGATTTTATGGATCTTTTTTATCGAAATGCCTTGTCCGAGTGTTAACATTTTTGGACAGCCTGTACAATATGCTCTTACAGTATAAGCGGAAGTCGACACGATTTTAATTTCCCGATTAGGTTAAATTGCTTTTGAACCAAGAAAAAGGTCAAAAAATGGTTTAGTTTGACGAATGAGATGTAATGCTAGGGAATTCTTTTAAACCTTTTTTGAACAAATAATTGTCAATGATATCTTATGTGACCAGTTTTGGTTAGTGAAATGACAAAGCAGAGAGAATCCATAGGCTTGATATGTGTAAACCCCCTGTCTGGCCAAAGGAAGAAGTTATATGCCCTCACTCGTGAGGTATGCAAAAATATACATATATTCTTGTATATGATAAAATAAATCGCTAATCGGGCAAAAAACCTACTCAGTTGTTGTGGTTAAAAAAAATACCTGATGTCAAGGTCTTGTATTTGTATAGTATTTGTTCATGCCCGATGACCTTTTCCATAATATTCTGGGAATTGCGCCATATGGGTGACCTCCGCCTCCGCGAATAGACAGCATATAATGAGTTGCCATTGCACTACCGTTGAATAGCCCACGCAATCTATGAAAAATAATAAGACAACTGGACAAATTGTGATACAGAAGGTTGTCTTGCTGCAAATAGCAGTAAAAGATTCCCAAACAACCTATCAAAAAGGTAAAAAAGGGAAAAGAAAACTGGCACGACATATAAATAGCATTTTATATTACGTGGACGTATACGCCATATTTCGACCAAAGGT
>JAMKCH010015456.1:0-24138 GCA_023653785.1 Ophioderma brevispina
AAAATGCTTAAACATGAAAATAGCAAGATTATATCTATACATATCATAAATATTTAAAGTCTTTAATTTCTTGAAGAGTGGTCCAGAATGAGCTCTAAAGTGGACATTGAATATGTTTCTTACGGCTCTTTTTTGTAATTTGAATAATTTATCCAGGTATATCCTGTGAGTATTACCCCATACAAGAATCCCATATGAAAAATAAGGCAATATGATTGAACAGTAAATACAATAAAGACTACGTTTTGGAACAAGTGTTTCAACTTACTCAGAATGCCAATATTTCTTGAAATATTGTTAGACACTGCTTCAATATGATATTTAAATGATAGGTTTTCGTCGATTATCATACCTAGAAATTTTGTCTTGTTCTATCACTGTGGTAAGATTACTGCAATTGAGGGTAATATTTGTATTACTCTTAAATCTAAATGTCCTTTGAGGTGTTCCCATAATCATAAAATTAGTTTTTTCAACATTAATTGATAGCTTATTAACTTTAAACCAATTTGTAACTTCCTGTAATTCTTTGTTGACCAATGATATTTTATTGGCAAGGTCTTGATGGGAATACAGAATCGTAGTATCATCGGCAAACAACACAAAATTTAGAATAGATGATGTATTAATAATATCATTTATATATAATATAAATAGTAAAGGACCGAGAATTTAAAAGTCGGTGCAAGACTCATTCGCCGCTCGAAAGGCATGTTTCTATGAGATTTTAGCCCGGCGAAATTTTGCCCAGGACCAATCTGGAGAAATATTCTAAGTCAAATTTGAATACACATGAGCATATGGTAATATGCTCCTGGAGCAGTATTTGACTTAGTAGTTCTCCACTGCGCCAGGAGCATATGCCTATTTGTCATATGCTCCTGGAGCATTGTGCATTCAAATATGCTCCAGGAGCATATAAAATATTTCTCCAGATTATTTATGCTCCAGGAGCATAGTCAAATATGCTGCTGGAGCATATTTGATTTAGAATACGGGAGCATTATGTTTCTGGAACATATGGTCCTGGAGCATATCAAAACGGGTTGATATATCGGCACGAACCGTACAGATGGGGTTTTGCGGTGAAGCCTGTGCCATTCTATCAAGATGAAAACTTTATATATTAGATTTAAACAGATTGTCTCTTGTAAAGTTGAATGAAATAGGATGAACTATTCAGGTATACACAGGGTGTCCAAAAAAACTTTACCCTAAAAGTGCCCCCAATTTCAATTTAAACTTTATTTCTATATAAAAGCTCGCCACAATCATGCGAGCTCATATGCGCGACCAAAGAAACACTAAAAAGGGTATTTTTTAAAGATTGTGCATGATACGTAAGGACCTACGTAATGTGAAAAGGGTAGCAAAAACACTGAAATCTGGAAAAAAGGGTATACATTTCACGCTTGATCCAGGACATGAAATTACGTGATTAGGGTCCGATTTGGGAATGACCCCGAGTACCCCGAGTTTGTATATCGAATTCAGAAACGAATTTCATAGAAGGCAATGTACCAAGTATCATATTTACTATAGGTTAAATACGTGTTAAGGCTATATATGATTTTACACTTGCCATACTTGTTAAGGGGTGCTTTTTAGACCGATCAAATTACTTGTTATATACTTTTTGAAACCCCCGATGTTCACGTTTTGGCTGCCATATTGATTGACGTCATGTTACAATTTCAAAAGTCTCAGAAATACATTTATTGTGTCTAACATCATAACCTAAATACTTCATGTCTATTTTTATCGCAGGTATTTGCTGTTATAAGGCATATTTTAAAATTATTAGATTTGGCTTCCATTTTGAATTTGAAGTATGAATTAATGTTACAAGTGCCATACACTTGTTCATTGGATCCTATAGTATATCTAGTAACTCCATACTTCGATAATATCTAATTATCATTTATGGCGACGCCATCTTGGATTTCTCAAAATGCCCAAGGATGCCCACGTGGCACCCGGCAGATTCTTATTCTACACACCCTAATCTATCATTTTCAGCAAAAAAACTGTGTATATACTCAACTGTACGGTCACATGAACGTTCTCCCTGACTATAACCTTGAGACTTGAGTGCGTATTTTTTTCATACAAATGCAAAGTGTTATTTTTCATATGGGTTCTTTTATAAAAGCTATATTTTCATTACGTATTGAAACGGGTCCCTCTAGGGATAAAATTCAATGGCAAATTGGTCCCGTTAGGGGTATATTTTCACTGAAAATTGGTAAATTTCACCAAAAACTGGTCTCGTTAGGCCTATATTTTCACGGAAAATTGGTCTCATTAAAGGGTCACTTTAAGAATCTCTGGAACGAGCATGGGGATCCAACAAACCCTCCCCGTGGTTGGACCCAAAAATCTGATTCAGTGTCCTATGTTACAAGGAGGCCAAATCTTACAAACAGACAACCCCCATCTCTATACGGGTGTTTCCGTAAATTAGGGTACCAACTTGTGACATTTTGAGAGAAAAATGGACAACAAAATTTTGAGGATCTCAATAATTTCTTGAATAAATATATGATAATACCATTCCTCATTAATAACAATCAAATTAGTCGAAAGTACTTTCAAAAACTTAAAAATATTACAATAAAACTGCATGCCGGTTCCCCTTGTAAATGGGACACCAAACCAATTTTCTGATTTTTTAAAGATAATTTCATTACTATGTGATATGTATATAGTTTTATATGTACATTTTGGTTATTTGAGGGGCACAATAATATTAATAGTACAAATGGTCATGCTTGCATATAAAACAATGTTTTTCAGGCACAAATGTAGCGGGACACCATTTGGTGTCCCATTTACACGGGGAACCACAGATCACCACAGGATATTCAAAATTTAAAAGGTTTTAGATACACTGTCTTTACAAACTTTGCACGATATAGCATGAATTACGTATGCAAGCAATTGCAATGCACTTTAGCATATCAACTTACATTCGGTTTCTCAGAACAAACCATTGGTTCCCATAGTAAACGTGAAAAGTGGGACACCAAAATTTTGGGTTTTGTTTACACGGGAAACCAATGACTTGCATCGATTATAACATGATCGGCTAGTTACCAAAACAGTCAGATTTATTATGTTATGAAATCTTTATGTGTTTGCTTTATAATAAATCTGAACAATATACCATATATTTTCAAGGTTTTGTTTCACATTAAAACCAAGAACACAATGTTTAGGCCTTTTTATTTCATGTCACGGGCTTGGTGTCCCTTTTCACGGGAAATGATCATGACACCTTATTTTATACATCAATGTTTCATATTATATAATCTGAAAATTAGATGCAAATGCTGTAATTGAAAATCGAATTTATAAGTTCGAATACATATCTTCTTGTTAAATTTAAATAAACAAAATGTCACATAGTAAACGGGACACCAAAGTCTACTGGTACCTTACTGGTACCCTAATTTACGGAAACACCAATATACTTCCTTTCCTGGATCACATGTGTACAGATCAGTAGTCTATCAGTGTCCTGGATACAAGACTACAGCGATCGACAAAGTTTCATTCCTACATTTATTCGATCTTTTGACCAATCAGAGGCAATTCATTATAAACAGCTTTTGGAATTTCGCTCAGTCACCGGCTTTGCGCATGCGTACATACAGCTCAGTGCTACTAATTAAAAAGCAATGGCGGAGTTCCTGAATGGACATACCAAATTGAGCTTGCTTTTCCCAGTAAAAGAGCCCTCTATATACAATGAAATTCGAAATGTTGCCCAAAGAACGTATGTATACCCTGGAGAGCGTGTTTTATTGGCACTATCTTTGCTGTATATCGGTGGTGAAGCAAGTATCGAGAGCCGAAAGTTGTGGCGAAACAGTGCCCGAAAACTCCGGGTCAGCAGTTGCAATATCGTCTGTTTCCGGAAGAATATGCCAACTAATGAAACGCGTACTTTTGGTGGAATTGACAGATCAAACACTGCATTTATAATGAAGACTAACAGCCGTGACCAAGTGGACAGGCACTTCAGGTCATGTCATCCGTTTGCTTCTTACAACAACGGCATGTGCAACAAACGTTTCAATTTGGTGAATGGATTTAATTTGTCTTGAATGCTTGGTTCTTGGCATTTTAATCTTGTTCCGCTTTATGTCTATTGTGTTCTCTACTTGATATGAGAGCCTTACACTCACTGCACTTGTACATACGCCCCATCAAGTACAGTGGAAACAAACTTGCGTTTTTTATGGTAGAATTTATGCCATAGTGCAAAGCCCTATTCAATGATGATGGTTATTAAAACCATTAAAATGCGGTGTGGTCATTTTGTGACCCCCATGTCAGATCTGACATATCTGACATATCAGATCTGACACAGTCTAATCGGGACTACCCGTAATAAATGCAGGTAAGGGATGGGCGATAACTATTAATGTTAGTCTCGTCAACGTCGACGTACACTTTAATCTAAGCACAGAAATGACGGGTCCCATTTATTGTTTGAAAAGAGCACAAAAGGAGACTAAGTCAATATCATTCGCGCGGGAGTTCCTAATCAAGAATTCCGGGAAAATTGCGTGTCCGCGCCAGCCTGCATCTGCAATGTTCAAGACGTTTCCATGTTCCTTTATACACTGAAAATGTGTAACATAATTGTATACCTCTAAGTTAGTCCCAATAATTGGGACTTCACATGACGTTTCTTTAACAGTATGCCTTAACAGTCTAAATATGGGAAGTCCCAAAACATTATGACATCAGCTATGACATTTTTGTGTAGCCTTCAAATTTTGACCACTGACAACATGTCACCTCCAATGATAATTGTACATAAAGGAGTCGTCATGTTCAGCAGGACTAACCTCTAAGTGCATGCAATCAGCCGGTAGGCAAGGGTTCTAGGTGTGCTTAGGTGCGAGGCAAATTATAGATACCAAATGAAGCTAGCCTGATGTTGCTAGCCAAACCCGTAAAATTACCGTACAATTTGTTCTGCCCCGGCAAAACAGTAAAACAGAAGCATTTTTTTATTCAGTCGCACCCTATTACGAATAGCTTCCAGCGGCTGTCATGCACCGAGGTAAACCAGCAGACAGGATTAGTCCTTCTGAGCATGACTCCTCCAGATGTACATACATAATGCCATTACGTAATCAAAGGAGGAGTCAAGCCAAAATCGGTGTCATGATATGACAAATTATTATCTCACATTCTCCAATAATGTTCACGCACGCGGCTTCACACACAAATAAATATTAACCTGATTCCACCTTGAAAGTATTCCTTAGAGTGTTATCATCACAGAATATCGTAAATATCTTCATCACTCTTTTTTGAAGTAGAAATTTTAATGAAATTCCAAGACTTGTAGATTCTGACCCCCGGTGACTATCCCTATTGTTGTATTGCTAATTTAAGCCTTTCACCATTTAAAATTTGGATATTACTGGTGCTAAGGTAGAAGAGTGTTTCGTGAAAGCACGTTGAAGCTTTGAATAGGAATCGGTAAGATTGGAGGTGATGTTGACAGTGGTCGCAATTTGAAGGCTACACAAAAATGTCATAGCTGATGCACATAATGTTTTGGGACTTCACATATAGACTGTTAAAGGCATACTGTTAAAGAAACGTCATGGGAAGTCCCAATTATTGGGACTAAGACAGGAGTGGTTGTGACCCGAGGCTAAAAATAGCTAGTAGTGATCCCAACTATATGGCATTCCTTTTTATGATTCGTGTTGTTTTCCTCAATTTTTCCGGAATTCCCGTATCCCGCGTTCATGAAATTATTGAGAGCTCCACCTTTAGTCGAGTCTTCGTCCAGGTGTGTCTTAGTCCGATACGAGTATGAGCGTATAGCTCTCGGGTCGCGCCGGTTTTTGATGCTGTTAGGATGGCATGTCCTACCCCCCCCCCACACACAATATATATACTGGCCATACTGGCTTAATCCGTTAGTCTTCCGTTAACTCCCGATTGTCGCCCATAATAGGGAGAGAGTGAAAAAAGTACACACTTTGAATGGGAGGTTTGTTTACACCTAGCCGAATCTGTAAAATCATGTACTATTCATATTTTCATCATGATTCGTCCGTGTTGTTTATCACCGTTGCAAGTTATTTCAAAGCGATAAGGACCACCTGACCACCTGATAGATGCGATACCGTGTACCGTCCATGTCTAAATTCTAAACGGGATAAATTCCCAATTAGCTCCAATAAACGGAGCTAAACGGAATTATAAAACCCGAATAGGCCGTGTCAGATGTGTCAGATCTGACATGGGGGTCACAAAATGACCAAACCGATTAAAATGGTGGTATTTTGTTTATAACTTGGGAATGAAACAGATTTGAGGGCTCAAATTTCATGACGACAATGAGAAAAATAGAGCCTTTCATCTGATAAAGTCTGAGCCACAATTCCTTTAACGCGTATTTCGCTCGTCATGCCACTTCCGGGGCCCAGTACTATGCAAATTATGCACTGATCGCGCACGATTGAGCCACTCAGCATCGGCGATTGTTGTCAAGGAGCACTGGCACCGAATCACCGGCCAGTGCGTGTTACGCTAGCGGAACGCACAACACGCTTAAAATATGCTTATTTTGTAAAAGGATTGTGGCTTCTACTTTACAAATCGATACTACTTCTGGCTAAATCGGAACATGCCCTTACTGTCTTAAGACTTGGAGAAAATAGAATATAGTTTTAGGCCAAGTAAGGTCCGTTTATCCTTCACTGCATTGTAGTGCCAGTACGTAATGCGGCTACCAAATCATTACTGCAATCATTACCATTCTGGTGCAATGCAATGCAGTACTTGCAGAGTGTCTGTCAAGTAGCGCATCTATAGGTCGCTATCAGTACATGCTCTGTCTAAATGTTATATTTGTACCGGGTTTGAGCGTTTGAATATTTCAGTAATTCTCTGGGGTCTTGGGATTACCCCATGGTTGCATAATGGTCAAGTTCATTTCTGCATTTGGGGACCATAGTCGTCATTTTGTGGATATTTATATTCACCATCTTGTCAAGATTTGGAAGACGAAAACCGAGTGACTCGATTCAATACTCTACTAAGCTTTGCGAGATTTACCGCAAACAACCCATCAACATTGCCCACTTACCAAAGAAAGTTCTAAACGATTGCGGATCTAATCACTACATTATGCCTGTAATGAATAACCAGTGTGAAGCTAGTACTCTGCCTATAAAACGTAGACCAAAACGTATTAGGAAGCGAGGTTGTCGTGGTGGTTTTCGGCAGAAACTTTGAGAAAGATTTCTGTCATAACATCTGAAGTTTACCATTGAAAACATCCAAGAGCTGTCGATCCTAATGGCCTACGTCCGGTGACCACCTTATGATTCAAAGTACTAACGTATTTAAATGGAATGCAAGGTCGATTGGCAATAAGGCATCCGCTTCCATAGATTATGTTCTTGAGAATGATGTGGATGCCTTGCAATCACAGAAACATGGCTAAGCCTGAGATCAAGTGATAAGGGGAACTGGATCCTGAAGGCATCCTTACATCAATGTTCCAAGAGAGGGTTGTGAGAACCGCGGAGGTGGTATCGGAATTTGTGTAAATCGTCCTGGAGCTGAGGCCCGTTTCACAGTTAATGCCAACTTTTTGTCAACCTGGGGGTCATTTTTTCAAACTTAGTGTCAGGCTTTGTTATTTGTTTTCCCAATGTGTTAGACTATAAATTTTAAGGAAAAATAGAGCACACCTGAATCTTTTCCCCGTTATTATTTTTTAATCAGAGAGTTTTTGGAAATTGAGCCATTTTTGTAAAAAAAATGCAAATTTTTTTTAATGCATTTAGATTAATTGCCAAAGAAATTAGACTTGTCTACATCATACATGTACATTAAGCACCCCTCAGGCATACCAACTGAAAAATGAACATTGACGCTTGATTTTGACAATTTCTTTGACATTTTTTTTTGCTTCTATTTTTATCCCCAAAACAGGTTCTTGACATAAAAAATTTTTATTTATAAAATCAAAAAAGTAACAGAGCAGAGTGATTTTTTCATGAATTGATTAGTTGTAGGCTGGGAGAAACTTGTAACGAATGCAAGCAAATCTCATCCATTAAGTTAGCAGATAATTAGCTTTATGTCCAAAATTGTTGGACCGGACTGTGAACGGAATTTTGACTTAAAATCTTACTTTTTTACATTTATTAAAAACAAAACCTGATTTTTAAAAGCTTCTATAAGATGAAACACTACTAACTACTAACTTCCCCTAGTGAAGGCTTTGTTTCATCCGCAATGTGCCCTACCAATATTCCAAAGCTGTTAGATTTGCTGTGTTCTTGATTGAAGCTTGCGTGGGACGTGACAAATTGAAAATGTGAACGGGCATTGTTTGTATAATTTACTAACACTGATCACACCTCAAAGTAAGTTGGTAGTGCACAAACCCATGGAACAACTAAAACCTACATCAATTTAAAGTTGCAGAACCTCCTCGTTTTTGAGATATGCAACGCGAGGTGTGTTGGAACGTGACCAAATGTGTTGGTCGTGACTGGTGTGAACGGAAATGCATGGTGATGGAGCCAAGTCATTTTACAGGTTTTTCAAAACTTTTAGTAACAATTTACTAGTAGAGTGAAAATCACTCTCCTGAGAGTAGTAATGCAAACATATAACTTGGCTACTAAAGTCAACAGGGCCTCTGCAAAAAGTGTTGGACGTGACAAAAGTGAACGGAAACTTGCGGACAAGATTTCAATACCATATCTGAACTGACTTAATTCCAGACCGTTATATAATTTTGTGTGTGCCTTATATCCTGAGGGATTGTCGCTGATAAATGATACATAAAATGCCACAGATATCCACCACAGGAGTGTCGTGGAATTGACTAAAATGGTATTCAATGTGAACGAATTTCACTCCAACCTCATTTTGATTGCTCCATATAAATTTTTTGAGCACTCTGCTACACACCATTATTTTCACATGGTACTAAGTGTCACTAGTTCCTTAAAAAACTCAAAGTAAAACTTTACAGGTTCTACATAGTTTACTCTGGCGTGAAAAAAAAAGGGCAAGGTATTTTTGGTTGCCGCCATAATATCGTCAATTTTTGACATTTTTTGTGTGGTCCGCTCTGAAATACAAGCACAACTAAGTTGGTTTAGCTATGGCAGGTAGGTCTAGTAAGATCTAAGTAAAACACAAAAAGTGGACTCTGTATCACCTCCTGTAAAAAATCCTATAGGTTTTTACGTGAAAATTCAAAAGTTGGCAATTACTGTGAAACGGGCCCTGAGCCTGTCGCCAACTGAACTAGCCCCCCCAGAACATTCGAGCATTCTTGTGTTATGGGAAGCCAAAGATGTCCTCCTGATTATAATTTATAGACCATATCCATCTTTAACCAACCGCCTCAAAACAAGCGAATTCCTTGATGAGTTTGAAGTATTCCTTGGAGACATTTCCTTATGTCCTGGGAAAAATCTTACTACTGGATACTTTAACCCTTGTATAAACCTTAAAACGCCAGAGTGAACGATTTATGAAATTTGTCCTGGTGCAGGTTAGAACATCTTGTTACAAACCTACGCATAGGGAGTGCACTACCATTGACTTGTTGATCCTCGTCCTGAATACAAACGATTCTGATTGGACGTAATTGATAAATTATATTCATATCACTTTTTTGTTGCGTGTACCCTTCAAAAGAAAATACCAAAATCTCGAGGTGTCAAACTCCTGACCCCCCCAGGGATTTTCGTCATTTGGATGCTCAGTCATTTGCCCCTAACGATCTTAATGAATATCTTTTGAATAGTATGAGCTATTAATGCCAGTGCAGCGATCTTGTGCTCTTATGAGTCATCATCGCTAAGATCATGGATAGACATTGTCCTAGTGTCCTCTTACAACAGAATTTGTTGTTAGGCGGCCACGTATGCCTTGGTACACTGAGTTATTCATGAGGCTCGGCGCCTTCGTAGACGCCTTGAGAACAAAGGGCGTAGAGTCGTTAGATACAGATAAGAACAAGTATCTTGAGCCAAGCGCTGTCCAACTTGATATTGAGGCAAAACGTTCTATTTTCCACGACAAACTGTTTTCCTGCCCTCTTTCTTTCCTTTCTTCCTGCGGACAGTAAACAACAATTTCTTACTCTTAATACCTTACTTAACACTAATGCCCAAATTGCTTCCTGGTTTTGATCTTTGTCTGAGCTTAACTGAGAGATTTGGGCTGATTTTTTTTTCGTTGAGAAGATCGCAAAAATCAGACTGAATTTAGACCGGGATAGCCGTTTGGATTGTTCAAAAACATAAGTGTTCCAAAACAGTGTGGAATTGACTTGTGTGTTTCTAATATGAAAGTGTTCATATTACGCCTCCTGAAGTGGAAGGGGAATGAATGTCCGGAGAGTTGCTGCACCACTGAGCTTCATTACTTGAACCAGTTTTCTCTTTGAGGAATAGAAAGACTTCTCAAGAGATGCTCCAACAAATCGGTCTCCTCCTTCCCTCGACCCTCTATACCAGAGTTTCTCCTCAGGAAATTCTTCACCATTCTCATCCAGTTCTTACTGAAATTGTGAATGTATCTTGTTGGGAGCAACAGGTATTTCCAGATGCTCTAAAAGTAGCTATAATCACGCCGGTTTATTAAAAAACAACACTGGATCCCTATTCTAAAGAAGTATAGGCAGTGTCGACATATCAGATTGTGGCAAAGATTGCTGAAATGGCGGCCTCCAGTAGATTGAGTGAGCATCTCCAATACTAATAACCTAAATGCGCCCTTTCCGGTCGGCTTATAAACCGTATCATTCCACTGAGACGGCCCTTCTTAGGGTAAAGGAGACATTGCTAGTCAATTGACAATAAGAACGCAGTCTTTCTTGTCATGCTCGATCTATCGGCTGCGTTCGATACATTCGATCAATGCTATATTTGTCAATAGGCTTTGTCATACTTTCCACATCAAGGGCCATGCTCAAAAGTGGTTTTGCCAGTATCTGAAAACAGAAAAAAACTTATTGTTATCAGCGAGTTTTGAAAAACATAACTTTGAACTTGGCTCCTCAAGGATCCTCTTAGGGCCAAAGGATATACAAATTTATCCTTCCTGTCGGAGATAATCTTGCGCAGAAATAATGTCAAGCTTTCATTCACATCTAGGCAGATGACACCCAAGTCTATGTGGCGTTTGATCCGAGAATCGATGGCGAATGTGAGCGTGCCCTTAACAACAATCCAGACCATGTGTACGTCAAAGAAAATCATGGATGTCACAAAACCATCTGCAAGCTCAACCAAGAAAAACTGAGTTTTTTTCATTACAGCCTCGCCGAGATTTATTGCCTATCCTGTCGAGTGTCAAGTTAACTCTGGACGATTACCATTAAACCGACAGTTGAAACTTCTCGAAAAAGCGTCGCTCGTCGTATTCGTCCTGTTTTGAACATGTCTGGGTCAAATTTCATCTAGTGTTAATGTGTTAACTTGTCCATCTACGTAATCTTTCCAGGATTATACCTTCTAGACCAGGAAACTTGCAAGTTGGCCGTTGAGGCACTCGTATTCTCTCTCATTGACTGTGGCAACGCCTTACTACTTTGAGCCACTGAATACGACCTTACTCGTCCGCAGCGCCTACAGAATAGGGCCGCACGATTGATATTTTTGGTTGTACGCGATACACCAGTGCCCCATTCTACGTCGTCTTCATTGATTTCCAATTCGTAAGCGCATTGGACTTTAATATCTAGTCATCTGTATACAATGCGTCATTCTAAGCTCCGGAATATCTAAACAATCTCATCGTTTTTAAAAACCTGGATAGGCCACTCGTTCAAATCGTATACGCTACACAACAAAACACGCCTTTCTATACCCAGAACCCGGACACGTACAGCAGATAATGCTTTCAAGTCTCTGTTCCACGCCTATGGAATTCTCTTCCAATCAACATTCGGCAGGCCAATCACTGGTCACTGGACATTTTCAAGGGTCAATTTGAAAACTCTTTGTTCAATTAATGTTCCTTCCTTTTTGTGTTAGTTTTTGCTATTTTATATGTTTCTTTTCCATGTAAAGCCTGTGTTGTTTTGGCTAGGGCTCTATATACTGCCGTGTAGTATGTATATATAGTAAGAGATTTAAAATAATTATAACCGCGGATGCATCAAAATGTAGTGCATGGGGTGCGGTGCAGCATGCCAATTTTAGTGCAATCCTTTGCAAGTTTACTGCAATGAACTGCAACCCGTGATCTGCAGTGACATGGTTTGATCTGGCCGTAAATCGATTATGACTAGATGCAGCTAAAGTGATGAAACATTGCAGTAAATTTCCATACAGCAATGCATGCATGAAAGTTTGAACAGACTGTTAGCCTTTGGATTCAACTTGCAATTTTTTATTTCCAACCTTTAATAAAAATTTAACAATAAGTTTAATACTGCATGTTTGTAAAACCTATTCATGCTAGTTAGTTTGTAAACTACTACGTTTATGGACAAACTCACATGTGTAGGCCTTTTTCTTTTAGGTTATTGCAATGAAAGTGATAGTACATGACAGGGCTCGATTTAGAGGGGTTTTACATGCACTAATGCATGTAACTTTGGCTCTGTGCATGCAGAATTTTCCCTGTGCATGTAAAATTTTGCATTTTTAAGCCCATTATGAGGTCCATATTACTGGTGTAACTTTCCTAGCAGAAAGCTGCCATCAGAACAATCTAATTAATACCGGTGGTCTGTCTGTGTGTCTATCTGTCTGTGTGTCTGACCACGTCTATTTTCTTGGAGACCGAGGGTCGCACGGTCCTGAACTTGGTGGGCGGATGCCCCTTGACCAAACGAAGACCGAGTTTGTATTGGTTAGTGGGTCAAAGGTCATCGGGGTCATTCGAGGTCAAAAGAGGTCAAATGGACCGTGCCTATTTGCTCGGAGACCGAGGGTCGCACGGTCCTGAACTTGGTGGGTGGGTGCCCCTTGACCGAACGAGGACCTAGTTTGTATTGGTTAGTGGATCAAAGGTCATCGGGGTCATTCAAGGTCAAGAGGTCAAATGGGGTGAACGTTGGTGTATGGACATGAAACTTGGAGGGTGGGGTCGATTGTTGATACCAAAAATTTCGAAGGTCATGACAAGGTCATTAGAGGTCATTCAAGGTCAAGGGAGGTCAAAGTCTATTTTCTCGGAGACCGAGGGTCGCACGTTCCTGAAACTTGGTGGGTGGTTGCCCCTTGACTTGCCGAAGACTTTTAAGGTCACGACAAGGTCATCATGGGTCATTCAAGGTCAAATGAGGTAAACGTTAGTGTATGGACATGAAACTTGGAGGGTGGATTGATTGTTGATGCCAAAAATTTTGAAGGTCACGACAAGGTCATTAGGGGTCATTCAAGGTCAAAGGAGGTCAAATAGGGTAAACTTTGATGTATCCAGACAAAACTTGGTGGGCGGGGTTGATTGTTGATGCCAAAAATGCTAAAGGTCATGACCAGGTCATCAGGGGTTTTGTTTCTTTGCTCGTATCCACAAGTCATTGGTAATGGCTTGTGGTGGTGTCAGGATTTGTTCAACTAGTGTGCTGATCCGGGGCCGTGTGTATCCATGATACGGACGCTCCTAACATGGCCCGCAAAAAAAAAAAAAAAAAAAAGTCCCTAATTCCCATACAAAGCAATGCTTCGACAAGAAGTACCATTATACCAAATTTTACCACCTAACTAAATATCCTAGATATTGCAAACTATACTTTGGAGATAAATTCCTGAAGTGTAACCAACTATGACAGACACCCACATAAACTTTGACCCCAATCAGTGTACACCTCATATGGGCCTTGGTTCAGTGCTTACACTGACCAATTTTGGTGATCGTAGCATTTGAGATGTTGCGGGAAATTAAACACACACTCACAGACTGACACACACACAGAGAAAGAATCTGCTGTCACAATATCCCCACTGCCTTTTACGCCAGGTGGATATTAAGATGTACTCATGCATGGGTGTATAGCATAGTTTGAAAATCATCGTTTGACCGCATGAGTCCATCCTCATTTTTGTTTTGCTCGTATCCACAAGTCATTGGTAATGGCTTGTGGTGGTGTCAGGATTTGTTCAACTAGTGTGCTGATCCGGGGCCGTGTGTATCCATGATACGGACGCTCCTAACATGGCCCGCTATTTGAGGCTGGGGTGGATTGGGAACAGTCAGGGGTTTCCACCCTACTCTTATTCGACACTGACTGTGATGTACATGTATAGTTGTGACTCTCTGTACACGGGGACGGGATGCTTTCATGATTCATTTGCCCAATTCCAAGTGAACCATGGAGGAGAGCGGTATTCTGTATTTAATCAATAGCTGGTATACAGATCAAATCCAGAATTTATAGTACCCGAATAAATCCCAGCAAGTGCCACGACCCCACCGGGATTCGAACCCGGGAATTTTGATGGTAAATTTGCGCCAGAGGCAAGCATCCTAACCGCTAGGCCACGCTCTCCCACAAGGGGTCATTCAAGGTCAAAGGAGGTCAAATGGGGTAAACGTTGGTGTATGGACATGAAACTTGGAGGGTGGGTTGATTGTTGATGCCGAAAATTTCAAAAGTCATGACAACGTCATCAGGGGTCATTCAAGGTCAAAGGAACCGCAAAACCAAGAAGTCATTCAAGCCAGGTGATCGCGAAACCCAGGTGATCACGAAACCCGGGGACAGCCTAGTCTATATATTAATACCGGTGGTCTATCTATCTGTCTGTGTGTCTGACCGCGTCTATTTTCTAGGAGACCGAGGGTCGCACAGTCCTGAACTTGGTGGGTGGGTGCCCCTTGACCGAACGAAGCCAGAGTTTGTATTGGTTAGTGGATCAAAGGTCATCGGGTCATTCTTTTCGCAAGTCAAAGAGGTCAAAATGGACCACGTCTATTTGCGCGGAGACGAAGGGGCTCGTCTCGGAGACGGAGGGTCGCATGTTCGGAAACTTGGTGGGTGGGTGCCCCTTGACCGAACGAAGACAGAGTTCGTATTGGTAAGTGGATCAAAGGTCATGGGGGGTCATTCAAGGTCAAGGGTCAAATGAGGGAACGGTGGTGTATGAATGAAACTGGTGGTAGGGTCGAGTGATGATGAAATTTTAAAGGTCAGGACATGGTCATCAGAGGGCATTCAAGAGTCAAGGAGTCAAAATAGTTAAACTTTGGTGTATCCAGACGAAACTTGGTGGGCAGGGGTGATTGTTGATGCCGAAAATGTTAAACGGTCATGACAAGGTCATCAGGAATATTTCAAGCTCAAAAGAGGTCAAATAGGGTAACGTGGTGTATAGACCTGAAACTTGGAGGGTGGGTGATTGTGATGACAAAAATCTTAAAGGTCACAACAAGGTATCAGGGGTCATTCAGGATCAAAGAGTCAAATGGGGGAAACGGTGTATGGACATGAGACATGAAAGTGGAGGGTTGGGTCCGATTGTTGATGCCGAAAATTTTAAGTCAGGACAAGGTCATCAGGGGTAATTCAAGGTCAAAGGAACCGAGAAACCCAAGGTGTCTTCAAGCCAGGTGTCGCGAAACCCAGGTGATCGCAAAATCCGGGCCGCCTAGTTTTTACAACATATAATACCGTGTCTGTCCCCTGTCAATGTGTCTGACCGCGTCATTTTCGGCGGAGACCGAGGGTCGCGCGATCCTGAACTTGGTGGGTGGGTCCCCTTGACCTTCCAAAGACCAAGTTTTTATTAGTCGTGGATCAAAGGTCATCAGGGGTCATTCAAGGTCAAGGAGGTCAAATGGTGTTAAACCATTGGTGTATGGACTTGGAAACTGGAGGTGGTTGATTGTTGATCCAAAAATCTTAAAGGTCATGACAAGGTCATCATGGGCTTTCATTCAAAGTCAAAGGAGGTCAACTGGGTAAACTTTGGTATATCCCAAACAAAAAAAAAAGAAAGTTGTGGGCAGGGTCGATTGTTGATGCTGAAATTTAAAGGTCATGACAGGTTCCGGTGAATCGCGAACCCAGTGATCGCAAAAACCCGGGACACCTTACAACATAATCCTTGTCTACATAATTTCAAATGATCATGTGAATTATGTATGCAAATATACCGCTTGAATGCTTTTCCGGTAGGGAAGTGATTGACACTCTCAGAATTTAATACCTAGAGCACATGGGTGTTTTACACCTTGGTGTTATGCATGCTGTCCAGCTGCAAGGAAAATTAAATAAAATTCATCCTTTCTACCTGGATAATCAAGTGCCGTTTGTTTCATAGGCGCCCCATCCCCTAATAAATGCCCTGCTCTTTTTTAAAAATGATAAATCATCTTGGCAATGGCTATAATTTCTACCTGTAAATCTCCTTGGAAGGCATCCAATCCTTACAGAATCACCAATAATCACTGGAAAATCAAAAGAACATTCTGAAATCCATTCAAAATACAGTGGCTGTAAATTGCTTCATTGGTACCATGAATAAAGCCAGTCCTATGTCAGTATCTTGATGTATCAAGCATGTAAATTTGTTCCCATAAGGTCCCGCTGGAAATGCAGCCCCCCCCCCCCCCCCCCCCCCGCATCTATTGTCAATGTTGTGTAATCGTCAGATTTATTGAGCTGTTTCATTTTTCACTGCGTGATGGCAGTTACTATCTTGTTCAGTTGATATGGATTGGAAAATTAGGTTATAAGGATTACCTCCAATATGTATGAATGAAAATAAAGGTATGATATTTTGAACTAGTACATGTACAACTGAAACCAGCAATGCTATTATTTTTGCATCCATGGAAGAACTCGGCCACCAGCCTCGTTCTAATTGCCTTGGTTGCAATTCAACATAGAGAGATTACCACTACAGTTTAAAAAGAATCATACGTTTATTTTTAAATTGAACATTTTGTTTAAGATAGGATCTTGTATACATGTACTTGCTATTTTTGTCCCCGCCTAACAAAGTTTGGAAGGGGACTATAAAATGGGCTCTGTCCGTATGTCTATGTCTGTATGTCTGTGATAAAAATGTTAACCCTGCAACATTTGGCCATATCTTTTTTTCTAGATGAGCTTGAGTAGCCAAACTGGGTATAATGTAGGGGGACACAAGTCCCTACTAGCCATGTACAATTCATTCCCCCAGTGTCCTCCCTGGGTCTAAATGTCAAAGGTACACAAAAAAGTCCACATTTGGCCATATTTTTTCGAGATAAGCTAGAGTAGCCAAACTGGGTATAATGTAGGGGGACACAAGTCCCTACTAGCCATGTACAATTCATTCCCCCAGTGTCTATCAAAGAGGTAGAGAAATGTAAAAAAAAAGGTAAATATTGCACAAAAAAGTCAACTCAACATTTTGGCTACATCTTTTTTCTAGATGAGCTAGATCAGCCAAACTTGGGTATATTGTAGGAGGGCACAATCCCCTACTAACCACGTAATTCATTCTCCCAGGGATCTCACCTGGATCTGTTGTGGGGTAGGGAAATGTCAAAAGGGTCAATTGCACAATATCATTTGGCTATATTTCTTTTTTTACACGAACATAACCAAACTTTCGGGGGTGGGGAAATGTCATAAAAGGTTAACATTTGACCATATCTTTGTTTCTAGATGAGCTAGAGTAGCCAAACTTGGGTATTATTGTAGGAGGGCACAAGCCCCTACTAACCATGTAATCGATTCCCACAGGGTCCTCCCTGGGTCTGACAGGAGGTGGGGAAATGTCAAAAAGACAAAATTTCACAAAAAAAGTCAACATATGGCCATCTTGGTGGTGCTGACATTTGACCCTTGACGTTTTAACCTTTTTTGAGGTTATTTTGAGATGAGTGATGAAGTTCATTGATGAGTTATGTTTTAGAGTTATTTTTTTGGTGCGTTTTGGAGTTCATTGAAGAGTTATGTTTTAGAGGGCTCAATACTACAGACTGATTTTGGGTGATTTGATGTGAGGCAGACTCCCCAGTCTTAAGTGTAGGGCCATTTCATGGAATCTAAATTATGTTGAATGGACTTTTATTTGCCCTCCATATCATCCAGGCATGCAAAGAATACAATACATGCACCTGGTTCACCTGAACATTTCAAAATATTTCTGCAGGTGATTGCTATGTATTTTCTGCACGCTTGAGTTGTTCTGGGGGACAGGTCTGGCCAAGTACACCTATTGACCTCCTCTGAAAGCATCCTATGGCTGTACCTATTTTGATACATTTGCAGGTATTGCCAAACTTTGCCGTATCACCATAGAGGAGTGCCAAATCGTGTGAAACACATTTTTCAATGGGAATTAATTTGGCCATGAAGATGAGGTTAGAAGAGTTTGGGGTTTATTCCGTATTGAAATGCATTTCACACGATTTGGCACTCCACAACTCTCTTATAGAGTCTTTTCACAGAAGGGAAATTATGATGAATAGACTTTTGTGTGCCCCTCCAGATCATCCAAGCATCTGGGAATACATGCACCCATTTTCCCTGAACTTTTCAATATTTTTTGTGTGCGATTCTCTACAAGCTGGAATCGGGCCAGTTGAACCTACCGTATTGTTTTCCAATTACACCCAGTCCCTAATAAATGCCCCTCCTCCCCCCGCTTTTTTATACAAATCAATCAATGACTTGCACACTGTGCTATACCTCTAAATCTTTGTTAAGACAATACAAATCCTCGCAGAATCTAACAATAAATCACAGGAAAATCAAATGTTCCATCAATCCATTCAATACAACCGCAGTAATTCGCGTAATATTGTACGTGAATCAACCAGTCCCTGTCAGTAGCGTGCGAGCGTGTGTGTAAAATGTTCAATTGTTAGTGCTGTTATCGATTGTTGAATTATCAACAAGAAACTGCATCAAAGGCAACCACCGCTAGATGTACTATAAGCTTGAAATTAGTTGTCACCCAATCCTCTCACACTCAAAATAGCAACACAAACAGCTGAAAAGCCTTTCCTGAAGATGGTGTAGATAGAAATAGCACAGATTTTGAATCTAAAGTCTAAAGAGGCAAGCATAGTAATGGGTGGTATCTGGTATTTATTTGCGATATACCTTATTGTGGATTTCCTAAAGAAATGGTGGTTCCATATAAACTGTAACCATGCAGCCAATTTTCCAAACAACACAACTCTTCATTCATAAAACTGCGCTAGTTGTTTGAAGTTGCAGATAGCCAATAACAAAAAATCATTTATCGGTAATAAATTTCCATATATTAACTGTTTAACCATCGGTATTGGAAATGATGAGGAATCAGAGAAATTCTCTGGTGAGCTAAAATGACTGGTCTTGCGGGGTGTGATTATTTTACGTGCAACTTCCCCTCACAAGTTAATTCTTTTCACCTTCCAAAAATTCAAAAACCATTAGACTTTTAGTAGCGATTGAGTTTTTTCTGTTAATCAGAGGACATTTCACGCATTTTTCAAAACGACAGTGTTTTTTGTAGTGTAGTGATGTATTTGATGGAATGCATTCAAGAATAACAGTCAAATAATCCCTAATTAGCGCTTGTTAGAGTGGAGTAATAGTGTCTGTATACAAGGCACCCGAAACTTAAAAAAGCGGCACTGGCACTGGCACATTTTCAACAAAATATGAAATTTCTTTCTGTCTTTCTTTCTTCAATTTGCTCTCAAATGAGTCCTAGGCTTGGAAGAACAGAGATAAGTTTTACACATAAAAATAACATACCCCAAAACAGATAGGGACTTGATATTAGGATAAGACATCCAGGTAATTTGTAGGTCACTTTTATTTTCGATTACTTTTAATCCACAAATGTGTATATTACATGAATATTTTTGACTCGTACTCACCGGTCAACGTGTGGCATAGCGTGGAAACAATGGCATACGGCGGGGCGTTTTCTTCTGTTAAACGCCATTTTCGCCGTTTGCTGAATTTAACGTCGCTGCGACTTTAAATTACAAAATCGTTCTGGTTACCCTTACGGAAGCTGATTTGGTCTTAATCATTTCGGGTGAGGGCTTTTGTATATAAAAGCTTTACAACCATGCAAAATATCGATTTTGGAAAATCTTGAGGGCGCACTATTTTTTTCAAATGTGGCCAGTGTCCTCGTTAATAAAAAGTGGTATAACGATAAAATGTGGGGGTCAGACCCAACTGCTAGCTATGATTATGATCTTGTGCACGCTTCAAGTTTCAGACAAGTTTGGAAGAGTTTCCACAAAAGATGCAGATGGCGACCGTTGAAATGACGACTATGACGGCTCCCGTTGTCGCATTCAGAAACGTTGTGATTATTTAGCATATGTTCAGTTAAAAGGATATAAGCTGACATTTCGTTCACAAAAAAGCTAATCTACTGCCTCAAAAAGCTTTTGTAAGGTTTATAATAGTACGTCACACTTCTCTCCCATAAACGCCCCTCTTTTGGAAAATGCAGCGCCCCCGGGCGTGTTTGGAAACTACAGTATTGACCTCCTATTAAAGCATCACTATTACTGTATCTATTTTGAATGGAGTTTTGTTTGTACTCCATATCAATTCAAGCATACTGGAGCAGAATTAACATGCATGTGGTACAGATCTGAACATTTTCAAATATTTTGGCATGTGATTCTTTTGTATAGCCCTTATTCGCATTCTCTGTATACTTGAGTTGTTCTGGAGGACAGGGCTTAAAAAAGTTAATGACCTGTGCAAGAGCCCAAAAGGGCACTGGCAACTCGATCTATAGGTTAACTTGAACAGATCTGTCTGCAAAGCATAAACAGAAGACTCACTCTTGCAGAACAGTGGCGTACCGAGGCAGTCGACCCACAGGGGCAAAATTCCCAAGCCGTCCCACCAGAGGGGCAAAATTCATAAGCTGTCCTGGTGATTTGCTGCAATTATGCTTGAACTAAACAAATGCGCGTGTAGTGCACAAAAATCGCAAATTTTACATTAAAGGTGCATTACATGATTCTAGCACCTTCTGTTTATTCCTTATTCACTAATAGTCCTTTGAGAAAAGCTTATTCCACAAATTATTTGAGTGATCCCGCTTGCGGTTTTGTGTAGAATGATGAGCAATTGCTTGTTTCCCCGGTCCCATATCCACGGTACAATACCTAGGCCACTGTACAATACAAATTGCGAATTTCTTACAGATACGACCGAACTTTAAAGTAAGAATTAAGTTTACATGTGGGGCCTTTTTTTTTACTAAGGTCGAAACGGTTCAAGAATGATAAAAAATTTCATTCAACTTTTTTTGAGGTAATTCAGAGGGACGGGTTTGTGGATCACGAAGTGCCCCCTTTAATTTTGCCCAAATTTAGGTTAATTTGTTCAAAATTTCCTTGAGAAGAGGAAAGAAAATGCCTATTTGATTCATATCGTCCCGCTTTTCGAGCCAGAGGTGGCCTTCACCCCCAACCACCCCATCAGTAAAGTTTCGTGCTGACATTTCCAAAAGCCGTTTTGATTGATAGTAAACCATATTTTGTAAGTCCCATAGACTGCTCTGTAAATTTATATTGGTCGACCAAAATGGAGCACATTTTCGCTATAACTTCCAAACCAAACATCCTTTAGCCTAAAGATTTCACACGGTAAACAAGAAAAATAGTAGTTTTATCTGATACCAAAATATTGACCACTTCTGGTAAAATCTGGGGTCCCTGGGGATGAAGCTATTAGCCCGGGGGGGGGGGGCACTTGTATACAAAGGTGGATATGGTGCATGAACAAGAAAACACGTAAAAAGGGTCTCTTTTTTTCAAAAAGGCGATGTACGCGCGTACAATGTATAGGGTGTCAAAACAGCAAAATGTGGAAAAAAGGTATGTTGTTTCTTACCCTGTAAATTGGTGATGTCTTGTTTAGGGTATGTGACACTCAAATTAAAGGCCGACTCAGAGATTTCCTGAGGAGGGCGCCCTCAATTTCCAAAAAAAATCGTGTTTTTTCATGTACATAATGCTTGTCCATATACTAATCACTGTGTGAAATTGCTAAGCTTAAATCGAATTCCTTCATATAGAAAATCACAACTTTGTTATAAAATTCCGGATCCGGAATTTTTGTTATACACAGTATCCTATGGGACGTAATACTACACATAAATGTTTACTGCATCAAAACAAAAAATCCGATTCATCTCAAATTTCGGAATTGTGCATTTTAGGTTACTATCTTTAGTTCTAGTTGACTATTTTTCATTATTACACAAAAAAATAATATTTCGAAATCTCTGAGTCAGACTTTAAGCAGAGATCAAAAATATTGTAAAGCAATGCAAGGTAATAAAGGGTATATTAACGACAATGCATTGCTTAGTGTTTAGGGTAACAAAAAGTGACAAAAATACTTCTTTAGTGTAGCAAAAACAGACAAAAATACTTGTTTAGGGTATGTTTTTTAGTCGGTGGAAATACTTGTTTAGGGTGCATTTTGTAAGTCCGTGTTCACGCATCATAGCCACCTTTGAATACAAGTGGCCCCCGGGCCTATTAGCGATCAGACCATGGACCTTTAAACCAGTTGAAAACTATTGAATAGTTCTTATGATGACACTTTATTGTCATGATAGTTGTGCTGTGGAATGTCAAATACATGTAGCTAGGCCAGTTATCTTATCAGTGCCAGTGTTCTTGACATGTGGTAGTACATGTAGATCAAAAAAAGAATATTTTTATGCACATAAATCTACTAATACTCATGCAATTCTTATGATTATTTCCTTCCAATTTAGACTGATCCAATTCCAGTCAAAGATGATGAAATTCTGGTTCCATTGGTGGTCACAGTCAATGCCCAGGAGTCGGATGCAGATTCAGCAATGGTGTCTGTTAGTGTATCCAGTCCTCCCGGTTCATTTCACAGACCAAAGGAAGGCTTCTTAGATCTCTTCTTGAAACTGCCAATGCAGGAAGTCTTTGATTTACACTCCGACCAATGGAAAGCTTCAGGTAGGTTGGGAAGCAAGGTATTTTGGATTTTCATTGACAGGTGGTAGCAAGTGGGAGGGGAGGGGGAACTGAGTTTGTTTGAATTTAATTTTAGGTCATTCCATGAAGTTGAAACACGGTGTCCCATGTAACATAGTGCCCCGTGTAACATCCCGAACCTGTTGGACATGATTGATAGCTTAATCTAGTGTTTGTCTTTGTGAAAGACACTCAAAATTCTGTCCACCAAACATGACACGATAATCGAAGGCGCGTGTCAAGGTTGAATCCTGTGGCCGAGTTGAGCGAGGCTTCTCTGCCCAAATAGGCATACTTCAGTGCAAAGCATAATATACAGTTCAAAAAAAGTAAGTCCCCCCCCCCCGACAAATGTGCATTTTTCTAGATAAGTTAGGCTCCTTAACCTGTTACAAAAATGTAAAATGTACACGGAAATGTTACACATTTAATGGGCAAAAAAGTTTCACACAGCAGTTGACCTTCTCCCTGAAACGACGTCATTTATTAAATTTGATGACAAAAAATGGCACTTTTTTGCATAGGGCTTTAACAGTCGAGAAAATCAAGTTTTAAAGATTTTTTTAAAGATTCTTTTTCCCCTATTACTGAACATCCGATTCCCATAATTTTGGTACCACATGATAGCTTAGAGTTTCTTCTTTCCATTGGTATCAAATTAAGTACCAACATTCCCATTATGACGTCACTAAGATGTCATAAGTTGAGGAAAGTATAAAAATATTGGATATAGGGTGGAAAATTGATATTTCACAATATTTCCGACTCAAAAAATGTAGCACTAAAACTCTCCGAGTATAAAACTAGTCATATCCCATTAAAGAGAGCAAAAACTGTGTGGAAATCGGATATTCCAAACTTTTTTGGTGAAAAAACACATTTTCCCCTATTCTACACTGTGTACTATGGAAATTGACAGTTGTGCTGTCATGTGAACTTTATAACATCAGCCTGACGTAATTCTAGGCATGTTGGTACTCGTTTTGGTAGCAATGGAAACTAGATATAGCTGTGGTCAAAGACCACGAAACCAGCCGGATAGCTTCAAACCCAAGCCTAAAACTAACCCCAGCTTCGAAACCTAGCCCCAGCTTCGAAACTTAGCCTAGCTTCGAAACCCAACCATATCTAGATCTGGAGACAGATCTGAGCACAGTCGAGGTAGTGACTTTTGAC